>JAUCBJ010002391.1:0-59953 GCA_032718475.1 Nemertoderma westbladi
CCAGAGGCGTAGTGAAGGGGGACAGATGCATAGCGAGGAGGGACCAGAGGCATAGCGAGGGGGGCATAGGCGTAGTGAAGGGGGACAGAGGCGTAGCGAGGGGGGGACCAGAGGCGTAGCGAGGGGGACCAAAGGCGTAGCGAGGGGGGACCAAAGGCGTAGCGAGGGGGGACCAAAGGTGCAGCAAGGGGGGGGGGGGGCAGAGGCGTAGCGAGGGGGGACCAGAGGCTTAGCGAGGGGGGACCAAAGGTGTACGAGGGGGGACCAGAGGTGTAGCGAGGGGGGACCAGTGGCGTAGTGAGGGGGGGCCAGAGGCGTAGCGAGGGGGGGGGCAGAGGCATAGCGAGGAGGGGACCAGAGGCGTAGCGAGGGGGGACCAGGACGTAGCGAGGGGGGGACCAGAGGCGTAGGCGAGGGGGGACCATAGGCGTAGCGAGGGGGGACCAGAGGCGTAGTGAAGGGGGACAGAGGCGTAGCGAGCGGGGGCCAGAGGCATAGCGAGGGGGCCAGAGGCGTAGTGAAGGGGACAGATGCGTAGTGAGTGGGGACCAGAGGCGTAGTGAAGGGGGACAGAGACATACAATAATAACACAAGGTACTAGGTACATACAATAATAGCCTAGGGTACATTGGATAGGGTACATTGGGTACATACAATAATAGCACAGGGTACATTGGGTTACATACAATAATAGCATAGGGTAATTTAATTTTTCCTCCTAATCAGTTTTTTATCTGCGTCAATTCTCCCCTGTAGATGATTGGGTCAAGACCCCCCCCCCCCCCCCCCCCCCCCCCACCCCCGTCTAGCTCTTTGCGTCCCATAGAAATATCCTACGATATGCAAATATATTGCAAGGCGAATGCGTATTCACATAAACAAAATTTACCGATAAATCTAGTAATAATTACACTATTTGCATTTTGCAGAAATTTCTAGACATGATATGTCTGTAATGCAAATATTGATTTAATTTGATTGATATATGAATAATTGCTTTCACATATGCCTATACTCTTTAAATCTTATACCCTCAGTTCAGACTAAGCCGCCTACAAGCCACTGGATAGTGGATATAGGGTTGGGGATTACTACACTATTATTATTTTATAATATTTGAGATTGAATATATATTGGTCTATGTTTATTGCCCTGCTATAAGGCGCGCTAAGCACCTGGCAATATATAAATAATATTGGTTTAGGAGGCCATGTACGATCTCGGATGATGGCAAAATGTAGGCTGACGCCAATGCATCACGGGGTGTAGACCGCTATACCCAGACCGAACCGTTTCTCTGCAACTGAGTGGATACGGTCGGCCAAATAAATGTAGGGGTTCATCATACCTCCAGCCACTGTGCTCCTCCTGTCAATATTATTTAAATGTACATATTTTAGGTTCACTGTAATGGAATCAATGTCTGGAATGGTTGGAGAGTCCGACTTCTTACTAGGACCACACAAGTTTGAACCCACCTGAGCAAGAAACCCAACCAGTTTGAACCCAACTGAACCAGAAACCCAACCAGTTCGAACCCTCCTGAGCCAGAAACCCAACAAGTTCGAACCCAACTGAACCAGAAAACCAAACAGTTCGAAGCCACCTGAGCCAGAAACCCAACCAGTTCGAACCCACCTGAGCCAGAAACCCAACCAGTTCTAACACATCCGAGCCAGAAATCCAACCAGTTCAAACTCACCTGAGCCAAGAACCCAACCGGTTCGAACTCACCTGAGCCAGAAACCCAACCAGTTCGAACCCACCTGACCACGAAACCCAACCAATTCGAACCCACCTGAGCAACAAACCCAACCAGTTCGAAACGACCTGAGCCAGAAACCCAACCAGTTCGAAACCACCTGAGCCAGAAACCCAACCAGTTCGAACCCACCTGAGCCAGAAACCCAACAAGTACGAACCTTCCTGAGCCAGAAACCCAACCAGTTCGAAATCACCTGAGCCAGAAACCCAACCGGTTCGAACTCACCTGAGCCAGAAACCCAACCAGTTCGAACCCACCTGACCACGAAACCCAACCAGTTCGAACCCACCTGAGCAACAAACCCAACCAGTTCGAAACGACCTGAGCCAGAAACCCAACCAGTACGAACCCATCTGAGCCAGAAACCCAATCAGTTCGAACCCACCTGGGCCAGAAACCCAACCAGTTCGAACCCACCTGACCCAGAAACACAACCAGTTCGAACCCACCTGAGCCAGAAACACTACCAGTTCGAACCCACCTGAGTCAGAAACCCAACTAGTTCGAACCCACCTGACCACGAAACCCAATCAGTTCGAACCCACAAGTGCCAGAAATCCAACCTGTTCGAACCAACCTGAGCCAGAAACCCAACCAGTTCGAACCCACCTGAGCCAGAAACCCAACCTGTTCGAACCCACCTGAGCCAGAAACCCAACCAGTTCGAACCCACCCCACCTGAGCCCGAAACCCAAACAGTTCTAACCCACCTGAGCCAGAAACCCAACCAGTTCGAACCCACGTGAGCCAGAAACCCAACCAGTTCGAACCCATCTGAGGCAGAAACTAAACCAGTTCGAACCCACCTGACCACGAAACCCAATCAGTTCGAACCCATCTGAGGCAGAAACCAAACCAGTTCGAACCCACCTGACCACGAAACCCAATCAGTTCGAACCCACAAGTGCCAGAAATCCAACCTGTTCGAACCCACCTGAGCCAGAAACCCAACCAGTTCGAACCCACCTGAGCCAGAAACCCAACCTGTTCGAACCCACCTGAGCCAGAAACCCAACCAGTTAGAACCCACCTGAGCCAGAAACCCAAACAGTTCTAACCCACCTGAGCCAGAAACCCAACCAGTTCGAACCCACCTGAGCCAGAAACCCAACCAGTTCGAACCCACCTGAGCCAGAAACCCAACCAGTTCGAACCCATCTGAGCCAGAAACCCAACCAGTTCGAACCCACCTGAGCCAGAAACCCAACCAGTTCGAACCCACCTGAGCCAGAAACCCAACCAGTTCGAACCCACCCCACCTGAGCCCGAAACCCAAACAGTTCTAACCCACCTGAGCCAGAAACCCAACCAGTTCGAACCCACCTGAGCCAGAAGCACACTCCACGGACATAAATAGTTATAAACTGTAAACCCCCAGAAAATCATAGATTAAATATAAACGCATAATCGCGATATACTGATACATAACATTAATATAATTATGAATAATTATAAGAAAGCCCAAATAAGTATAGTTGATGTAACAATAGCTGCCTGTAAACATGCTGAACTGTTTAGTGATACATAAATAAGGTATAATATATTATATAATGGACAATATTAAAGTAAATTATCTAGTTTAAGAGGAACTGTTATACTTGTAGACTGTTATGACCCAGCAGACGAGCAAAATACTATAATATTCACCGAAAATCAGCCACTCGTTTAACCGAAGATATCCAATAATATTGCATTATTAATAATTTATAATGAAAAGAGAAAGCCGCTTCTTATAATAATAATAGCTACAATATAATAGCAGTAATAGAAGTAATAGTACCCCCCACCACCACCACAGCACATTATGGTAGCTACCATAGCACAATTTAGTTTCAGTTCAGTTCAATGTGTTATAAATACAAATTTGCACTGTAAAATATTGGAATTGAAATATTTATGGAATAATATCGGGTAAATCATTTATCGTATAAACAGTAAATAGGAACCAATCTAAAAGTGTAATTCTATGAAAACCACAAAGTGTAGATGGAGAGTGCCACATTAAATAAATAGGTGAACCGCACCGAAACCGGAACCACACAATAACGTGTAACAGCGAATAGGTTACAAATGTGTAACAGGTAAGGGAATAGGTTACAAATGTGTAACAGGTAAGGGAATAGGTTACAAATGTGTAACAGGTAAGGGAATAGGTTACAAATGTGTAACAGGTAAGGGAATGGGTTACAAATGTGTAACAGGTAAGGGAATAGGTTACAAATGTGTAACAGGTAAGGGAATAGGTTACAAATGTGTAACAGGTAAGGGAATGGGTTACAAATGTGTAACAGGTAAGGGAATAGGTTACAACAATAATCTTGATGAATTACCCAGCGGATTGTTTGCGAGGAGATAGTTACTGAAGATGAGATGCAACCGGGAGAATTGGTTCTTATAGAAAGTTGTCTTCCAATATCGAGTTCCTACTTATTATTATTATTATATACCAATATATTATTGTAAATGATATTAAAAATGCGGCGGTCAAATATAATATAATATATACTTTAGAGATCTAATTAAGAAAAGAATAACTTGATATGATAACAACAAGAAACACACTAGAGCTGTTTTTCTTCTCGAAAACTATAGGGATATAAGATAGAAGACGAAAATAGTTTCACTTTCTATTTACTTGATCGATTGCAGTAAGTAATGATCTAAGAGTTGGAGGCGGTGAGGTTGTCCTCGTCACTCTACGTGCTTCAACTTGGATTTATCGAAACCCTTGACTTCGGCGCGAGAATCTACGAACTCGGCGTCGATGTCTCCCTTGGACGGGAGTCGGGTTCGAACTTCGGTCTCAACGTGCTTCAACTTACCGGAATCGAAAGTAGAAACCCCGGATACGTCCGGCAGGGTTTCCGGTTTGCGTTCTTCCATCAGCGTCTGCGCCGTGGGCAGCGGGTTCTTCTCATCCACGTCCACATGCTTTAACTTCCCGTGGTCGAAGGTTTTAACTAAATCCCTGGATTGGGCGGCTTCCTGTTTTATCACTTCGGTTGTCGGGAGAACTGATTTCTCTTTGGTCTCGACGTGTTTCAGCTTGGAGGAATCGAAGTCCCCAACCCCCGCGGCCACCGGCGGTAGAACGTCAGGCCGACGTTCTGCCATCAACGTCTGTTCCGATGGAAGCGTGTTCTTCTCTTCAACGTCGACCTTCTTTAATTTAGAGGAATCGAAAGATTTAATCTCTGCCCTAGAGTGAACCGTCTCCTCTTTGATAACGTCTTGGGAAGGGAGCACAGTTTTATCCTTTGTCTCGACTTTTTTCAGGTTTGCTGCGTTGAACTTGGTGACTTCGTCTACGTTCGGCAGCTCCTCAGGACGTCTTTCTTCCATCAGGTCGTTAGCGGTTGGCAGGAGGTTCTTTTCGTCAACTTTAACGTGTTTTAGCTGGGAGGTTTTGAAGGATTCGATATCAGGTTTAACATCTTTAACATCCATGTTTGTTTATTGAATGGTTTTGGTCGAGTGAATATAATTTACAATATGAATAATGTTATTATTAAATTATGATTTATTAAGTTCTAACCTAACAGTCTAATTAATATCTTTTTACAAATATGCAAATGCTAACGGTAGGCAGAATAATACTTAGTAGGCCTACTGTAGCGGTACCTACTAGGTCTAATGCAGTAATGTAATGTGAGACCGGGGGGGAAATTGGACGAAAATCGCATTTCGGCTTTAAAAACTTATCTTAACTTAACCTAACTTATCAATTAATAGGAAGGAGCAGAATACAGTGCAGCAGTGGCAGGGCAGGTTATTCTAACCAAAGAAATACGGTAAAAATACGGTACCGGTGGGGGTAACAATTTTACAGGCTGGTAAGGCCTACCGGTACCTAACATGTTATTATTTGCGTCGATTTCCCTGAATGTACGTACGTAGACCTACATCAGTACAGATGTACCGTTCCGAAACAAACATCCAGCAATTGAAATAAATTGCACAGGTTACAATAACAATTTTATTTTAGAAGGTAAATGCTGAAATGTGTTATTTGCGATCTTACCCCAGGCAGCCAGGAGGTTGCCTTTTGATATCGTCGAGAGTCCATCTCTCTATCAGTTAAATTGAAATTTGTAATACAGCGATGGATCGGAATACAGAAATGATATGATGATTTACAATAAAACATCAAAGGGAAATACCGGTAGGTCCCTACTACTACATACTAAATGCTAAGGCGTTAAATCAAAGTAGACTGACTACAGTTACAGTACAGGAGATTGAACAAATATTTACAGACAGATAAAACCAATATAGACGTTGAAGACGATATAGGCAACATCAAATGAAAAGAAACAAACACTACGTACTGACGTAATTAGGGCGATTATAATATACCACCGGTAGGCCTATTTACTAAGAAGATTAGTCCTGATTAGTGGATTAGTGATGCTGTAATTGGTTATCCGCTGCTAGTACAGATAAGTAGTGCAACTCAGGCGTCTGTGACTGTGAGTAGATGCGGGTAGTTAAGATTTGGTCTATTAAATTCTGAACAAAGTAGTACAGGCCGAGCTGAATGTAATTACAACGCATAAACCGGAACTGTTTTTGTTTTATACAAATGGAAGTTCTCACTCAGTCATATTAATTGTTATCATATCTTGAGTCATTGTCGTTTAAGTAAGATTACCAGATTAATAATACAGGCAGACCGGTGTAGCAGTAAAATAATGTCAGCCCCTTTCTATGAAGACTAGTAATTTGAAGGTTATTGCCAACTGGCGCGAGAGATAAACGAACAAGTAGTTCTCATTACATTTTATCACCGCCAATCTGCCTACAGTTTTGGAGCGCCGAGCGAACGGCGTACAGACAGATAGGTATGAACAATTATTGTGTCTGAGTATCTTCCACGAAGTGTCCTAACAGACAGTCAGAAATTTATCTACAACACCATAATATACTACATTAAAAAAAGGCTAATGGGGGGGGGGGGGGGGGGGGGGGGCATAAAATTCAACCTTGGAATTTGAAAGATTTGACAGGCAGGAATGCAAGTTAGCTATCGTGCCTACAGTACTTATATTTTATGATAATTATTTATGGTTTCCGTTATAAAGGAATAGGAAGGGAGAACCAAACATATGTTACTTTAATAGAATCCCTCAATACAGTACCAGTAATGTGCAGTAGCCTACCATTACCCAATGGAATCCTCCAATGCACACGATTTCTATAAATAATATCAAGGGACTAACTAGGCACACTCATCATCCCATTGGCTCAATCATATGGGGAACATAAATAGCTGCGGTTAATGTCTGGAGCACAAAGTGGGAATATTCCACAGTAATTTATGTTTGCGAACTTTGCATGGTTGCATGGCGTCTCTCATAACATCCAACAATCCATTCTCACAATATATCAAGAATAATTCTATTGTACAATTATAATTTTCGTTGGGCAGCTTAGCAATGTCGGTCTGACGTCAGGTGGGATCGAACTGGTAACCTCGAGGATGGAAGTCCGGCGCTTTATCCATCGCTAAATCAACTCAGATAAAAGGAAGGCCTACAGTAGCTATACTTAGAAGGGGATACATACACCGGGCCGTGATGGTTCTTGGTTAGTGGCTGCACAGCACATGATTTGGTTTTACATATGGGAGGCCATGGGGACGTAAATTGCGGTGATACAAGGTTTTCCAGGTCTAACTTTTTTTATGTGATCTACTATTGGGATTGTTAGAGAGTTAGACTTCCAAACTGGAGTTCACCAGTTCGATCCCAACAGGAAGTCAATGTCGACTTTGTTAAGCTGAAAAGAACGAAGATTATATTAATATAACACCACTCCCTCTCACCCATCCAAGATAAAAACTAATATAATTGTAAACCAGATTCCTACCAACCTAACAGCTAAAGTACAGTAATAGACTGGCACTGCGCTAGGATAACTGACGTAAACGACTATGGTAACTGATCAATCAGGTACAGTTCACCCTAACTTTATTATCGCTTAGAGACACAAATTTTTAATCCTACAAACAATTAAAGCTCGCAGCAACTGTACCAAGTATCAAGTGGCATTGGATGGAATTACTTAAACCTACTGACACACCACCAAAGCATGTAAATAATTTCATGGAAACGCCCATAAAATACCAATAAAATGAATGTCTATTAAATAAATAGCCTATAATGATAAGCAACAACTGCCGCTAAGCAATAACCAGTTACACCCAGGAAACCAGCTAATATATAATAGAGAGAGAGACTCCACCAGTAGTAGATACAATAAATCAGTTCAAGGTTTATCTTAAGTTAATAATGAGTTTGGTAGATAATATGGGCGGACATTGGCGTGATGCTAATGGTGTAGCAACCAGGAAGTTACACATCAGTGCTAGGAATAATAATTAAATCACACCATAGTTTGCTGCTGTTAGTAGTTGTAAGTATGGCTATAGGCAATCCCTGGCACAATACATTGGTTAACATCTGGAACGATCTTTCTGCAAACACTGATAACCAATGGAGCGGAGTAGGTAGGTTGTAAGTACACCCATTGGAAATAGTAATACAGATTTACCCCCCTCCCCCTAAATTATATAGGGGTAAACATCAATATGAATCATCATGAATAAACACACCATTGCCATCGGCCGCTCTGGGTCTATCTATAGAAATGTTGCTAACTTTGGGAAGGGATTCTGTTTGCTTATAACTAATTTTTGGTGTTGGTGGGAGATGTATCCTTTAATGTAGTTATCGTATATAAGGTTCGCTAGTAGGCATTCAACCTCATCCTTGTCAATCTCTTCCGCAAGATCTTGTGCGGCTAGAGCAGCAACTAGGGCGTCAATGGGAACTTGATGAGTGTTCAACACAGAGACAACTCGCTTAAATAAATTCCTGAACGCTATTATCTTCAGTCGTTCTAGAATCAGGAACACCCCGTAGTACACGAAGAATTCTTCGTCTTCTGCTATGGCTCTGTCTATCTTCTTGACATTGCCTTCAACCACAGCGTTGCGTAATGGAATGTACTGGCCCAGGTTGTGTTTCTCTAAGGAAGATACCGTCGGCATCTTACCCAACATCATCCCAGTTGGAACCAAATAGACAAGAATTAATCGTAGATTCTTCGTAGAATGTGGTGGACAGTTCGAGAACGCAAAGGTTAAGAATTTATCGGCGAGTTTAAAATCGCTTTCTAGAAGACACTTCCTCCCATTGAAGTAACTGAATGTCACGCGGTCGGAGAGAGTAAACTGATCGCGCATTGGAGACTGATCGATGGCCCTGATCAACGGTTTGCAAAGGTTGAGTTTGTTGATTTTAAAGTAGATCTTGAACAGTTGGTTGACTATACCGAGCATCCCCCATCGCTTGCTAACATCGGCGTGGGCTCGGGTATCGCTCGCACAGACACGGAAGCAGTTCATGAGATTCTCCGCCGCTTTCTCTAGGTGCTTCCAGTTCGTCGAAACAACTTGAGAATTACCTGCGATAAATTAATTAATCATAAACTGTGTAGGCCTATCACATTTACGGAGAACTCTAGAAACTAAATATACTACAGTACTCCCCTAAAACGTACCCTAAAGCTCACCAATCAATCAGGGACTCCCCTAAAACGTACCCTAAACTAATATACTACACAGTACTCCCCTAAAACGTACCCTAAAGCTCACCAACCAATCAGGGACTCCCCTAAAACGTACCCTAAACTCACCAATCAATCAGGGACTCCCCTAAAACGTACCCTAAACTAATATACTACACAGTACTCCCCTAAAACGTACCCTAAAGCTCACCACAATCAGGGACTCCCCTAAAACGTACCCTAAAGCTCACCAATCAACCAGGGACTCCCCTAAAACGTACCCTAAACTAATATACTACACAGTACTCCCCTAAAACGTACCCTAAAGCTCACCAACCAATCAGGGACTCCCCTAAAACGTACCCTAAGCTCACCAATCAACCAGGGACTCCCCTAAAACGTACCCTAAAGCCCACCAATCAACCAGGGACTCCCCTAAAACGTACCCTAAAGCTCACCAATCAATCAGGGTCTCCCCTAAAACGAACCCTAAGCTCACCAATCAATCAGGGACTCCCCTAAAACGCACCCTAAAGCTCACCAATCAATCAGGGACTCCCCTAAAACGTACCCTAAACTAATATACTACACAGTACTCCCCTAAAACGTACCCTAAGCTCACCAATCAATTAGGGACTCCCCTAAAACGTACCCTAAAGCTCACCAATCAATCAGGGACTCCCCTAAAACGTACCCTAAACTAATATACTACACAGTACTCCCCTAAAACGTACCCGAAAGCTCACCACAATCAGGGACTCCCCTAAAACGTACCCTAAAGCTCACCAATCAATCAGGGACTCCCCTAAAACGTACCCTAAACTAATATACTACACAGTACTCCCCTAAAACGTACCCTAAACTCACCAATCAATCAGGGACTCCCCTAAAACGTACCCTAAACTAATATACTACACAGTACTCCCCTAAAACGTACCCTAAAGCTCACCACAATCAGGGACTCCCCTAAAACGTACCCTAAAGCTCACCAATCAATCAGGGACTCCCCTAAAACGTACCCTAAACTAATATACTACACAGTACTCCCCTAAAACGAACCCTAAAGCTCACCACAATCAGGGACTCCCCTAAAACGTACCCTAAAGCCCACCAATCAACCAGGGACTCCCCTAAAACGTACCCTAAAGCTCACCAACCAATCAGGGACTCCCCTAAAACGTACCCTAAAGCTCACCAACCAATCAGGGACTCACCTAAAACGTACCCTAAAGCTCACCAACCAATCAGGGACTCCCCTAAAACGTACCCTAAAGCTCACCAATCAATCAGGGACTCCCCTAAAACGAACCCTAAGCTCACCAATCAATCAGGGACTCCCCTACAACGAACCCTAAATCTCACCAACCAATCAGGGACTCCCCTAAAACGTACCCTAAAGCTCACCAATCAATCAGGGATTCCCCTACAACGAACCCTAAATCTCACCAACCAATCAGGGACTCCCCTAAAACGTACCCTAAGCTCACCAATCAATCAGGGACTCCCCTAAAACGTACCCTAAAGCTCACCAACCAATCAGGGACTCCCCTAAAACGTACCCTAAAGCTCACCAATCAACCAGGGACTCCCCTAAAACGTACCCTAAAGCTCACCAATCAATTAGGGACTCCCCTAAAACGTACCCTAAAGCTCACCAATCAACCAGGGACTCCCCTAAAACATACCCTAAAGCTCACCAACCAACTAGGGACTCCCCCAAAACGTACCCAAAACTAATATACTACACAGTACTCCCCTAAAACGAACCCTAAAGCTCACCACAATCAGGGACTCCCCTAAAACGTACCCTAAAGCCCACCAATCAACCAGGGACTCCCCTAAAACGTACCCTAAAGCTCACCAACCAATCAGGGACTCCCCTAAAACGTACCCTAAAGCTCACCAACCAATCAGGGACTCCCCTAAAACGTACCCTAAAGCTCAAAAATCAACCAGGGACTCCCCTAAAACGTACCCTAAAGCTCACCAATCAATTAGGGACTCCCCTAAAACGTACCCTAAAGCTCACCAATCAACCAGGGACTCCCCTAAAACGTACCCTAAAGCTCACCAATCAATTAGGGACTCCCCTAAAACGTACCCTAAGCTCACCAATCAATCAGGGACTCCCCTAAAACGTACCCTAAAGCTCACCAATCAACCAGGGACTCCCCTAAAACGTACCCTAAAGCTCACCAATCAACCAGGGACTCCCCTAAAACGTACCCTAAAGCTCACCAATCAACCAGGGACTCCCCTAAAACGTACCCTAAAGCTCACCAATCAACCAGGGACTCCCCTAAAACGTACCCTAAAGCTCACCAATCAACCAGGGACTCCCCTAAAACGTACCCTAAAGCTCACCAATCAACCAGGGACTCCCCTAAAACGTACCCTAAAGCTCACCAATCAATTAGGGACTCCCCTAAAACGTACCCTAAAGCTCACCAATCAATCAGGGACTCCCCTAAAACGTACCCTAAAGCTCACCAACCAACTAGGGACTCTCCTAAAACGTACCCTAAAGCTCTAACTCACTAACAAATTCACTAACTAACTCTCTAACACACTCACTAACTAACTCTCTAACACACTCACTAACTAACTCACTAACACACTCACTAACTCACTAACACACTCACTAACTAACTCACTAACACACTCACTAACTAACTCTCTAACACTCACTAACTAACTCTCTAACACACTCACTAACTAACTCACTAACACACTCACTAACTAACTCTCTAACACACTCACTAACTAACTCTCTAACACACTCACTAACACACCCACTAACTAACTCTCTAACACACTCACTAACCAACTCACCAACACACTCACTAACTAACTCACTAACACACTCACTAACTAACTCTCTAACACACTCACTAACTAACTCTCTAACACACTCACTAACTAACTCACTAACACACTCACTAACTAACTCTCTAACACACTCACTAACTAACTCACTAACAAACTCACTAACTAACTCACTAACACACTCACTAACTAACTCACTAACACACTCACTAACTAACTCACTAACACACTCACTAACTAACTCACTAACACACTCACTAACTAACTAACTCACTAACACACTCACTAACTATCTCACTAACACACTCACTAACTAACTCACTAACACACTCACTAACTAACTCACTAACACACTCACTAACTAACTCACTAACACACTCACTAACTAAACTCACTAACACACTCACTAACTAACTCACTAACACACTCACTAACACACTCACTAACTAACTCTCTAACACACTCACTAACTAACTCACTAACACACTCACTAACTAACTCACTAACACACTCACTAACTAACTATCTAACACACTCACTAACTAACTCGCTAACACACTCACTAACTAACTCACTAACACACTCACTAACTAACTCTCTAACACACTCACTAACTAACTCACTAACACACTCACTAACTAACTCACTAACACACTCACTAACTAACTCACTGACACACTCACTAACTAATTCACTAACACACTCACTAACTAACTCTCTAACACACTCACTAACTAACTCACTAACACACTCACTAACTAAAATCACTAACACACTCACTAACTAACTCACTAACACACTCACTAACACACTCACTAACTAACTCTCTAACACACTCACTAACTCACTCACTAACACACTCACTAACTAACTCACTAACACACTCACTAACTAACTCTCTAACACACTCACTAACGAACTCACTAACACACTCACTAACTAACTCACTAA
Organism: Nemertoderma westbladi; assembly: GCA_032718475.1. Lineage (NCBI taxonomy): Eukaryota > Metazoa > Xenacoelomorpha > Nemertodermatida > Nemertodermatidae > Nemertoderma > Nemertoderma westbladi. The sequence goes on from JAUCBJ010002391.1 coordinate 13,113, forward strand.
CTATCTCACTAACACACTCACTAACTAACTCACTAACACACTCACTAACTAACTCACTAACACACTCACTAACTATGTCACTAACACACTCACTAACTAACTCATTAAAAAAACTCACTAACTAACTCACTAACACACTCACTAACTAACTCACTAACTCACTCACTAACACACTCACTAACTAACTCATTAACACACTCACTAACACACTCACTAACACACTCACTAACTAACTCACTAACACACTCACTAACTAACTCTCTAACACACTCACTAACTAACTCACTAACACACTCACTAACTAACTCACTAACACACTAACTAACTAACTCACTAACACACTCACTAACTAACTCACTAACACACTCACTAACTAACTCACTAACAAATTCACTAACTAACTCTCTAACACACTCACTAACTAACTCTCTAACACACTCACTAACTAACTCACTAACACACTCACTAACTCACTAACACACTCACTAACTAACTCACTAACACACTCACTAACTAACTCTCTAACACTCACTAACTAACTCTCTAACACACTCACTAACTATAACTCACTAACTAACTCACTAACACACTCACTAACTAACTCTCTAACACACTCACTAACTAACTCTCTAACACACTCACTAACACACTCACTAACTAACTCTCTAACACACTCACTAACTAACTCACTAACACACTCACTAACTAACTCACTAACACACTCACTAACTAACTCTCTAACACACTCACTAACTAACTCTCTAACACACTCACTAACTAACTCACTAACACACTCACTAACTAACTCTCTAACACACTCACTAACTAACTCACTAACACACTCACTAACTAACTCACTAACACACTCACTAACTAACTCTCTAACACACTCACTAACTAACTCTCTAACACACTCACTAACTTTTTTCCTGACCATCCACATAATCATTTAATTTTCAATGGATGACAGTGATGATGAAGTTATTGAAACTGTTTCTGCGTATATGTTGTCGGAACAAACTAAACTCATTTCACGAGAGCATTTGGATACATCCAATAAATTACAAGAAGATAACTGTGATTGGCGTTACAAGATCACCGTTATGATCAGCTGTGAGATGATCCTCAGAAATTTCCATTGGTACATTTGATGTACTTTTGTCCCTAATTTTCCCTTTTCTAATGTACATTTCAAAAAAATTTTCAAACATCCTGGATCTCTGGTGTACGGTCTCCCATAGTCTACCATGTATTCTATAATTCGAGGTGCAAAAAATAGAACATCGAGGATGTCTGGGTGTTCTTTTTTGCATCTTGCATCTCTAGTGTGCGGCGGGCCTAATAGAGTAATAATTAATGGATGAATGAATAAATTCAATAACAAATCTCGTCGTCAGTCTGACATCTTGTCAACATTTCAGTCTACACGCCCACGCACATCACCATATTCTAGTGTTTCAACGGGATCCCGACGTATAAATAGTGAAGCAAATTTCTTGAATATCTGATAAATATAGTTGCAGCAGAACGGAAATGTTTTGATTACATATAATTTTTATTTTTATGTCAGTAAACCATCCAGATATCAATTGCAAAATAATTTTAATATAACTACATCTTACTAATATTTCAGAAGTGTAAAATAAAGTGAGTGATACCTAAAACCCGCCAAACATACTATTAACGTTAAGGAATTTAAGGAAAAAAACGAAAACATTTTTTTTCAATTATTCTCACGACTCCTAATTTCTCAGTAAATAAATAGGGCTATGGCAAGGACTAGGGGCCTACCTGGACAAAAAAATATGGCTAGAGCAAGGGGGCGCCTACCTCTGTACCTGGAGAATAGTGAACAAATATTTTTTCCCAAGTAATAATAATTATTTGGGAATAAATAAGAATTTTTTCACTATTCTCTAGGCATTTTATTTACCGAGCGTCAGCAAGGGTAATAAAGGGTCGAGAGAATATTGAAAAAAAATGTTCTACGTTTTTTTCCCGTGTAATACGTAATTTTATTCTTAAATTTGTACGCTTTTGTTGTCCAATTCTTTAATAAAAGATAGAACGATATAGTAGTATTACAAAATAAATTTAACTGTAGTATTTTACTATATTGCGCCCATACTTACTGCGATTAAAATTATTGTACTCTTCAAATTCTGATGTTACGTTACTCAATGTTTAATAACTTAGTGTTCTAGAGTAGGCCCTATTTATTACCTAACTAGAGAGCCGCTTAACAACATAAACTAATATTGGGTATTGAGTTCCGTTTTGGAGTTCGCCTTGCAGACACTAAAGTTGCAATGACTTTTGAGTGTGTGAATTTATTTTATTCAAATTACGTGCAAACCTTTTCTAATTTGATGATCTTTCATCACATGTAATACAATTTACGAAATTCCGCCAAAAACATTCTCTTTTACTTTTTTCGCCCTCAAAAAAGTAAAATCAACGCAATGCGAAGTGATATTGTTTTCCGTAGGGCGTAGGGAAAAATAGTACTCATTTTTCTACCGATTTTGGGGCACATTCGTGCGAAAAAGTAACAACTTAAGAAAAAATTATTATTTTTGAGTTAAGGATAACTCACCCGCTGCGCCATGAGTCTGCAGATCGGCCTGCAAAGAGATAACACGTAGATCCAGCAGCATTGTCAGTAGAACAGGAAGGGTCCAGTTCTCGTCCTTCATCGCCTGGAAGAGCTTGAGGAAAGCGCAGACCACCTGATTTTGGTATTCAACAGCGGATATATAGTTACTGTGGACGAGTACGTGAACCACAGAACGCAGATGGTTGGCTATCAGCGTGTCCCACGGCGAGGGGAGGAATTCCTGCACATCGTCCTCTGCGTTCTCGATAAGCAGTCGCTTGTTGGTCGTGTGGCCATCCCGATGGGACAGCAGGTTGGCCAACATCTGGCCTTCACGATTCTCCATTGCGATTTCAAACTGTGACAAATAGTCTGAGATTGGCGGAAAACTCATTATTCTGGAGACTGGTAGAGGTATTCTGGATTCTGCTAGTTCTGTAGTTGGGCGCGTGTTCTGCACTGACAGGTGACAGGTAGACAATTACAGCCTTGCAGCAGTACACAGGTACAGGTACATCAGTAGGCCTACTGCAGTAGCAGAGTAGTCAAAGATTCGTAGTGTGAGAATTTATTAAATAAAACTAGCGGAGGTAGGGCCTACTGAAATACACATGCAGAGTGCAGACCACATTACTACACATTTAGGCCTAGTTACCGTTACCGCACTCCTGCACTCAGGCACTTCAGCACTTACCGCTTACCGGTCTGCCGGTACTGAAATTTACTTTTGGGCCTATCTCCGTAACTGCCGAACTGTCCTGTCTGCCTGTCAGCTGTCAGACTTTACTATACAATATTTAAAATTCCCCCTTCTCAGCTCATTTCTTCTGTCAGTCTGTTTCTAATCATTGGGTCACAGTCAAGGAGTACTACTGTATATACAAGGCCATGCCATCGAGTTAACTGGGGGTGGTGACTGGGGGCAACATTTTCTTAAGCTGGGTAACAGAGATTTCCTTCTATTATTATATATATATACAGTATATGTTTATTGACTAATATCCGACAAAAGACATTATTATCATTAAATATTTGAAATTACATAATATGAAATATAAACTTAGTGAAACTAAATAACTTTAGATCTAAAATTAGTCCCTTCAAATTAGTAACTTGAAAATGTCCCAGTTATTTTCTCGAGTTAGTGCCCTTGCAGTTCTTTGAAAATTTGAGAAATTATTTTGACGATTCTTTCCCCGTTGTTTATTAACATAAATTCTGCTACCGTGGAGTAGGATTTTCCCCCCAATAAATCTTTCGTCAATGAACAACCTGATAACTCGTGTTATTTGTTATGTACCGACGACTATTACAACTAGAAAGGCTTTCTAGTGTAGATCAACTTCTTCACCATTTCAAATTAAAACGTCACATGAGTGAGCAAACAAACATTATAAAGCTGGTAAACTTGGCAGGTATCTACAGTACTACGGTACAACATATAGGTATATGATAATGTACATAATGATAATGATAATGTATTACATGTCAAAATATCACTTCCAAAGCATTACAAACCAATAAAATGTGGGAGAAGGTTAAAACAGTCAGACATACTCCAAGGACTCCGACAACCTATAGTTTAGTATTTACTTTTAGATCGCTGATAAGAATGAACTCTAAAGAATTGAAATTGGCCAAAATTAGCAAAAAATGCATTATAAACAACGAAATGAGAGAAGGATTTCATTGTCTAACAGTTCGCCCCCTACCGATAGACTGGAGAACTGCAGACTGATCAGCGTCCTCCCAAAATTTGCAGCAATGGTGTAGTAAACGGTAGGTGCTAAAATGCACAACGAGCAACATTGACCAACAACGAGCAATAATGAGCAACAACGAGCATCAATGAGCAACAACGAACAACAATGAGCAACAACGAGCACCAATGAGCAACAACGAACAACAATGACCAACAACGAGCAATAATGACCAACAACGAGCAATAATGAGCAACAACGAGCATCAATGAGCAACAACGAACAACAATGAGCAACAACGAGCACCAATGAGCAACAACGAACAACAATGAGCAACAACGAGCAACAATGAACAACAACGAACAATAATAAAGCACAACAATGAGCACCAACAAGGAACAAATGAGCAATTATAAAGTACAACAACGAGCAACAATGATCAACAGCGAACAACAATGAGCAACAACAAGCACTAATGAGCAACAACGAACAACAATGAGCAACAATGAGCAACAACGAGCACCAATGTGCAACAACGAAAAATAAAGCACAACAATGAGCACCAACAAGGAACAATGAGCAATAATAAAGTACAACAACGAGCAACAATGATCAACAGCGAACAACAATGAGCAACAACGAGCATCAATGAGCAACAACGAACAACAATGAGCAACAACGAGCACCAATGAGCAACAACGAACAACAATGAGCACCAACAAGGAACAATGAGCAATAATAAAGTACAACAACGAGCAACAATGAGCAACTACGAGCAACAATGAACAACAACGAACAATAATACAGCACAACAATGAGCACCAACAAGGAACAATGAGCAATAATAAAGTACAACAACGAGCAACAATGATCAACAGCGAACAACAATGAGCAACAACGAGCATCAATGAGCAACAACGAACAACAATGAGCAACAACGAGCACCAATGAGCAACAACGAACAACAATGAGCACCAACAAGGAACAATGAGCAATAATAAAGTACAACAACGACCAACAATGAGCAACAACGAGCAACAATGAACAACAACGAACAATAATAAAGCACAACAATGAGCACCAACAAGGAACAATGAGCAATAATAAAGTACAACAACGAGCAACAATGATCAACAGCGAACAACAATGAGCAACAACGAGCACCAATGAGCAACAACGAACAACAATGAGCAACAACGAGCAACAATGAACAACAACGAACAATAATAAATCACAACAATGAGCACCAACAAGGAACAATGAGCAATAATAAAGTACAACAACGAGCAACAATGATCAACAGCGAACAACAATGAGCAACAACGAGCACCAATGAGCAACAACGAACAACAATGAGCAACAACGAGCAACAATGAACAACAACGAACAATAATAAATCACAACAATGAGCACCAACAAGGAACAATGAGCAATAATAAAGTACAGCAACGATCAACAGCGAACAACAATGAGCAACAACGGGCACCAATGAACAACAACGAACAACAATGAGCAACAACGAGCAACAATGAACAACAACGAACAATAATAAATCACAACAATGAGCACCAACAAGGAACAATGAGCAATAATAAAGTACAACAACGAGCAACAACGAGCAACAGCAAACAACAATGAGCAACAACGAGCAGCAATGAGCAACAACGAACAACAATGAGCAACAATGAGCAACAACGAGCAACAGTGAGCAATAACAAGCAATAATAAAGTACAACAACGAGCAACAACGAGCAACAGCAAACAACAATGAGCAACAACGAGCAGCAATGAGCAACAACGAACAACAATGAGCAACAATGAGCAACAACGAGCAACAGTGAGCAATAACAATCAATAATAAAGTACAACAACGAGCAACAATGATACTTATTCAGTATTGTATCCCAGTAATCCCGAATATATATGTAGGATATAAATAAATTCCCAACCAAGAACTTAATAAAAAATGCTTTCATACCCGCAATGTCATCAAGATGGTGCACAATACTGCTATACCGGAACCGGTAGGCCTACAAATATTTATCAGTTTACCTTATTTCAGTCTTGTTCTGTTCGGCTAGTGTTGTTGAAACTTACCGGTACGAACAATACCTAATGCTGGAGATAATTAATGAATTGCCGTAAAGTCATGTAGTTCTATTATCGGTACAATATGGTTTCAGGGCCCTCCTGCCCCTCTACCTATTATCAAATCAAATCAAATTCATTTATTTCCATCATATTTCCTTTCCCTTTAACGTCTTCAAGCCTGATATGACCTCAAACTCTATGTCATATGTTTGCTGGAATGTAGAAGGTCTAAAATCTATGGTCGACACAACAATGGATGAGACTCTCGATGACACTGATGTTATATTCCTCACAGAAACCTTCTCAGAAGACCCCAATCTACAGAACTACACTTGCTACAACTGTAGTTGGGATAAACGGGATGGGGGTCGGCCAGCAGGTGGTACTTTTCCTCATGGTAGCTTACTTCCCTCCAGGTACAGAGGTTACCGACATCCTACTCGAAGTTAATTTTCTTTTTGATTGATTCAATTATTATTATATCAATTCATTCAATTGATTGATTGATTGATTGATGTTCTAGTGTCAAGCTTGAGGGAACCAATGAGACACCTCCAATGTTATATAGTGTCTGGTTGGAGATGTGTGCATTGTACTTGACACAATGAACCCGGCGTAGCATTTTTGTGAATGTGCCATCCAGAGATTTGGTGTCCTCAGCAGTTAGAGCCCAGCATGGACTTCCATAGAGGAGTACTGGAACTACTGCTACTCTAATTAATCGGACCTTAAGTTTCCGATTAATTCTCGGTGACTTCCAAATCCTGGAAAGCCTATTCAAGGCTGCCCATGCCTTTCCCATACGTATTCGAAGGTCCTCACCTGACTTCCGGATCCATGATCCCAGGTAACAGAAGTCGTCCACATGCTCAAGCATACCATCCTTTGAGCTTATGCTCATCCGATCAGAGACTTGCTGAGGACTTTCAAAGTTAACAGTCAAAATTTTGGTCTTTCTGGAGTTAATAAAAAGACCAACACTAGAAGCAGCATGTTCTAATGAGCTGAGGAGCCATTGGGCTCCCTCAAGTGATTCTGAGAGTACTCTTAAGTCATCAGCAAAGTCTAGATCAGTTAGGTACTTGGCAGGATTTCCTCGACTTCTGGAGCCAGTAGGTGGAGTTATCATCACCCCATCATCATTATGATGATCTAAGGACATGCGTAGAACATAGTCAACCACAATTATATACTAGCCGCTCACCTCAACTACAAATTATAATTATAGCGGAACTCCGACATGGGGACGACCCCCATTCAGGCTGATTTATATAACTTTTAATATATATATTTATTTTTAATTTATAACTTTTAATAATTAATTTTAATACACAAAACATACACAGGATAGGTAGGCCTATCATGTCCTACACTGCAGCAGCTGCCCCTCCATCGCATCCATCTCACAGACATAACTCTCTATCTAATTACAGTAATGTATGTATATACTGTTTATACTGTATATGTAATTTTTATTTAATAGTAAATATCTTAAATTCCATTAAAAAAAAACATTTTATTCCAAAATTGTAACATTACTCAACGCCGTTAGTATTAACAGCGAGTTGTTATTTAGCACTTTACAACTTTAGAGGACATTACAGCATTGTATTGGCCTGTACATTTAGTATTGTATTTGGTGTTATTGTTTACGTGGTAACCATTGACGGCGTTAAGTAATGTCCACTAAGGGGACAGCAATGTCACTTTTATGTCACTTTTATGTCATTATATTTATAGAGCAACTAATTTAATTTATGCAGTTTCTATCACTTATAATATATATATACAATCATATCGTAATGTTACAATATTGGAATAAAACTACATACATACTGGTTGCAAAGTACTTTCAGTTTTCTGATCCTCGTGGCTTTATTTTCACTCACTCACTAACGTTCGTTCGTGTAATAAAGCCACTCGGATCATCACACTGTAAAGTGCTACTTTACACACAAGTATGTAAATAGTTATTACTGTTATATATAATTAATTATTAAAATTAAATTAAATTTACCCCGACTGGGGGTGTATAGTTCCTTTAAAAAAATAAAAAATTTGGTGGGGGGTGTACGCATACTGCACCAGTGCCAATGGTTTCATCCCACCAAACACTCGAAGAAGAGACCACAGAGACTATCAGGTTACCAAAGATTTCGTGACGTTATATGACCAGCCTCTGTACAACTCCCTCTTGAAATGACTCCCCAGTCATCTCAGCATCTGCTGAGAACACTCCCCACTTATCTCAGCCTAGGCTGAGAACACTCCCCTTAGGCTGATATGACTCCCCTTAGGCTGAGATGACTCCCCTAATTGAGTTATAATTCATATCCGTAGATGTGTTATTTTCGTATATTGTAAAAATAAAACTGTAAAGTTACCGTTTATTGTTTTGGTTAGAAAAGCCCGCCACTGTAACCTGCTCCTTTCCGTTAATGAAGAAATCTAGGGAGAAAACTGGGGAGTGTTCTCAGCCTAGGCTGAGAAGACTGGGGAGTCATATTTGGTGGGGAGTTATCTCAGCCTGTTACACCTCCAAGACTTGCAGCTCAGAGTAGTGTGAACGGAGGGTGCTCAGAGCAGTGAAAAAATCCCCCCACATAATTTTCGCATTTTGTCGGCAGGCCAGAGGGAATAGCCCATACCGAAGGGACAGTTTGTCCCTAAACTCATTTGCGCTGGGGTCTGTACCATCCAGAATTGAAAGCTGGGCGGTCAAACAACTACCTGTTTCATTGGGAGAGCGATTGGGATTTTTAAGCATAGTTGATATGCTCGGGCACTTAAATAGGCACTCCACGTGTACAGTCCCGGACACTATTATTGTTCCTTGGTGCTGCTTTGGCTGGGTTTGCGTCGTAGCAGTGGGTCCCGAAGACCAATATGCCTCTGTGCCTGATATTGTGTAAACCTAGGGTAGGGAGCCAGATAAGTTTTCGTTTCAACATGAATGCTTTTTAGAGCGACTCGACTAGCCAGGGCTCATCTCTCTCTGCTTTGTATCCTTAAATGGTATCTGGATGAGTAGGGCCTACTGGAAATATGTCGTCAGACTTGTGCGCAATCCCTGGCCTAAAGTCCGAAGAAACTACTACTACTAGGTTGAGCGAACTCAAACAGTGGAAATCGGCTTCCGGATTCTCCATAGTTGTCGCAATTTCGTTTCTCCCAAGTTCAGTATCCCTTTCAAGTTGATCTATATATGTTATGGCCGGTCGTCCACGACTATGCTTTCCATGAGTTGGTTGCCAGAGAAGTAGATCTGGTATGACCTCGTCTTTACTTCGCCAGCAGTGCCCACTGAATCGTAATCTGCGTTCACGGAGGGTGGTTGATACAGGTGGTATTGTACCATAAAGCTCGGCGTTTGTCATGTGTTGTCTCCAGCTGATGTTTAGGGCTGCCCTTAGTAGTCTTGTGTAGCAACCATCAATTCATTGTTAAAGTGATTTAGTCAGTGTCCAGGTCTCACCCCCGTATAAAAATACTCTTTCCACTGTGGCTCGAAAGAACTTAGTCTTCAGGTGCCTAGAGAGATCTGATTTCCAGATGGTATCCATTTTTGATAGAGCTACCCAAGCCTTTGCTTTCCTAACTTCCATGTCCTTTTGGCTACTCTCTATCCATGATCCAAGGTACTGGAAGTCGTCGACCTTCCTTAGTTGATTATTATCAATGGTTGTCAAGTTTCCATCAACATTAAAGGTCATGAATTCGGTCTTGGTAGCATTTATATGCAATCCACCTCCTTAGCAGCCCTCTCCACTTTATTTAGTAGAAGCTGTGCATCTGCTAGCGTATTAGAGAGCAGGGCGATGTCATCTGCAAAGTCGGTGTCTGTGACTGTAGTTGCCGGATGCCTTCTTTGACTTTTCCTCCAATCAGTCTCCGTAGTGCAAGTATCTGAGCTATTGTTGATCTACTTGGTCGAAATCCGTTTTGGCTCTTACGCAGTAGTTTCTCTATGTGAGGCCTAATCCTATATAGAATCATTTTATTGTATATTTTGGCAGCTACCACAAGCAGACAGATCCCACGATAGTTTGTTGGTATGCCGAGGTCTCCTTTCTTGGGGAGAGGCTTTAGTTGACCTTTAGTCCAAATTGGTGGTGGCTTTTCCCCTTTTAACATCCGGTTGCAAACATTCAATAATGGTATGTTTAGCACTCCGGCTTTCCATACCTCCGCTGGAATTTCATCTAATCCACTCGCTTTATTATTGGACATGCTTTTACTGCTTCTTTGGAGTTCGGCAGGTGTGAAGTCCCCTGTTTCTATAGGTAGTGTCTTGTCATATATTTTCCTTGTAGGGCTGACCTCAATGTTTGGTGGCTGCCCAAGCAAGTTGCTGAAGTGATTTTTCCACTTCCCATCACGTTCTTCTGGACTATCGGCTTTGAGGCGCCCCTTTGCACAACTTTTCCAACCAGATACCTCATTTACAGTTTGCCAGGTAAGCCTTGATTGTTGCTGTATGTGAGCAGTTGTAATTGCTTCAATTTTATCCTGTATGTAGTTTTCCTGGCTGATGTTGTAGGCCAATTTAAGATCGTCCTTAGCTTTCTCAACCTTGTTAATGTTTTCGGTTGTTGGTTGTTCGGTTTTAACTTTGTAGGCTATCTTAAGATCTTCTCTCTTACAAGTAACCTCAGAGTTTTGCCATGGCACATACTGTTTTCGTTTGGGTTTCTGGTGGATATGCCTCTTAGCTGATTCCTTGTGTGCTGTTATTATATTCTGGTATATTGAATCGGTGGATTGGTCTTCATCCATTGACTGAAGTGCTTCAAAGCGGTTTTGAACTTCTACTGTGTAAACATCCTTTACAGCATTGTCAAACTGAGTCTGATCTCTGCAGTCACAATTCTGTGGTCCGAACCAATTAGGTTGAACGAGCTGTATTCCTCGCAGTTGATCATGCCGTTTCTCCACTTTTTGTTTATAAGGATGTAATCCAGTTGTGCTTTGGTTCCATTAGGGAATTGAAAGGTCCATAGCTTCCCCTTACTGTTTGTTGGTATCAATTCACATTCTTCCATTAGGTCTAAAAGTAAGTACCCATTTCTGTTAGAACTGGTGTTATAAGTGTAACCATTGATGTCTTCTGGGCCAATTTGCGCATTCAGGTCACCAGCAATGACTTTAAGATTGTCTTTCGGAATGTCCTTTATAAGTCCAGTCAGTTCTTCATAAAACTTGACTGCTTCTTCTGGCTCTGAGGCACTGGAATTTATAGATTCGATTTTATTTAGGGTCTTAAGTGCAAATGGGCTTAGCAGAATTCCTACTCCACCAATTGATGTATTGGCCGAATTTCTTACTACTGAGCTTGTTACTAACGTCAATCCATTTCCAATGTCATTGTACTTCATTAGAATGTAACGACACGCCGACTTAAGGGGATTTTGGTACATATTAGAAAGTAAGCGTTTTCAATAGTGAAGGAGGTGATCCTTACTTTCTAAATTGTACTTCATGGCAGTGTCTTCATGACAAATCCGATGTTCTTGGATGCAGATGATGTCGATGTTATATTCCATTGCCAGAGCAACCATGTCACCCTGTTTGCTATGTGCTTTCAGCGTGCGTGTGTTCATTGTTGCAATCTTTAGTGTCGTTTTACATTTCAACAGGTTGGTACTTCTTTCTTCTCTGTCTTCTGTTCCAATAGCCAATTTATCGACCCCAGCAAGGTGCACCACTGAGGGACGCGGTCCTTGTTGACCCGGGCGACGACCGCGCCGGTATTTCTCCTGGAGGGTTCTCATACTCATATCTTTCAGTTGCGAGAGTAAACCGCTTGTGGTCGCAACTCCTACAAGCGTCTTTGCAGTAGGTCGCCGTTGGAAAAGCCGAAGAAAACTTTATAATTTTTTTGAGAAATCACTTAGATATGAGCGTTCGTATGTTTCTTGTTTTAGCATGTGGGCGAGGCTATTTAATTATTTCCAGCAATCTCGGGTGTACCTGAAATTTGAAACTTATCGGTACTCAAATGAAACCATTTTATATGGCGGTGGTGTCCCCAAACCTGCAGAAACAAAACATTAAGTTATAATGGAAGACCTAAACTTCCCTTACTGCATTTCTCTTAGTGGTAAACGTGTTGTTAGGTATCACCGGAATGCTCATGATGTGGAAGAGAAAATAGAATTACTAAATTGTATAACAAATATAACTAATAATAAAGCAATTCGTATCATGCACACAAATGATGGGACGATAACAGCAGACGTACGTGGTTCTGCCAGCTACAGCTACATACTGACCAATGTTAAGAATGGACCGATCATCACTAAGGACAGATGTTTTATTACTGATTCGTCAGGCAAAAGGCGCATGGGGTTTGTTGTTGTTATTGAGGATGCAGCAGATGAATTTGGCAGTACCATAGAAGTGGCATTTGTAAATCGTATTAATTCAGACGATTTTATCCAAAAGATTCAATTACTGATTAAGTACTGGGAGTCTCAGCCCGACTCACACGAAGAACAGGTTGGCGACAATCTGTCTTTGATTTATCATCTTAATTTTGATTTTGAACAACCTCTTCAAAAGATTGGCAAATTTGACAAAGATAATGATGATAACATGCTACAAAGTAAACTTGATATGATCGAAGAAACATCGAGACAACTTGACAAACAAACAAAAATGAATAACGACATAGCACAATATATTAAGGAAATTACAGTGGCAGAATTGATGAAACCCGACGTTGCCAATGTTGTTGACTATTTGAAAAAACAGATGTTATTTTTACATGAAGAACTGAAAACCCAGGATGATAAAGAGAACTACTCACAAAAACGATACATGAAAACAAGATTGACCAGAAATACAACGGCATTAAATGTCACATTTATGAATTTTAGCAAAAGTCTCTTTGACCAGATTAATAGACAACAAAATATAGACGACAGAAAGAAAAAACTATTAGATGATATTCTTACAGAGGGAGAACAAAATTTAAAACGAATCAGAGTTGAAAATGACAAAAAAATAAGTCATTTCTTCGTGGTGCGACGTTTGAATCAACTGTAGAGGCAAAATAAGCTAATAGAGGATAAAATAGATGGTATGATCCGACTTGTTAAAATAAACGAGAATAAATTGTTTGATATGATAGATAAGGTGCAGAGGGATCATTTACACTTGAGACGCAAATATATGGAAATAGAAAACGAATATTTTGATCAGCTGATGAAGAAAACTTCGGAAATGTTACAAATTGGAACATTTAGACGTTATTGGGCACAACTATATTAATCTGAAGTAAATCTAAAGTTGTATTAGACGTTTTTGGGCACAACTGTATTAATCTGAAGTAAATCTAAAGTTGTATTAGACGTTTTTGGGAACAACTGTATTAATCTGAAGTAAATCTAAAGTTGTATTAGACGTTTTTGGGCACAACTATATTAATCTGAAGTAAATCTAAAGTTGTATTAGACGTTTTTGGGCACAACTGTATTAATCTGAAGTAAATCTAAAGTTGTATTAGACGTTTTTGGGAACAACTGTATTAATCTGAAGTAAATCTAAAGTTGTATTAGACGTTTTTGGGCACAACTATATTAATCTGAAGTAAATCTAAAGTTGTATTAGACGTTTTTGGGCACAACTATATTAATCTGAAGTAAATCTAAAGTTGTATTAGACGTTTTTGGGCACAACTGTATTAATCTGAAGTAAATCTAAAGTTGTATTAGACGTTTTTGGGAACAACTGTAATAATCTGAAGTAAATCTAAAGTTGTATTAGACGTTTTTGGGCACAACTATATTAATCTGAAGTAAATCTAAAGTTGTATTAGACGTTTTTGGGCACAACTGTATTCATATGAAGTAAATCTAAAGTTGTATTAGACGTTTTTGGGAACAACTGTATTAATCTGAAGTAAATCTAAAGTTGTAACCACACAGTAAATTGAATTAGATTTTACCTTGATTAAACAAAGGCGAGCCACGAAGTGAGTGAAGCCTTAGGCCTTAGCATATGGCTACCATTAACGAGTTGTCTGTCGTAGTCGTCGTCTGTCGTCGTCGTCGTAAATTTTTGAACGCTAATAACTCTGTTATGTGTTGATGAAATTAGACGAAACTTGGAAACTTGCTAAAGGCTTTGCTCACTTCATACTGCGCGAAGGCCCCACGAACGTGTACAGTACTACTGTAACTACACGTTCGTGGGGCCTTCGCGCAGCACGAGGCTCAGTTATGAAATACAGATTAAAATTGAGCGATTCTACTGTATCGTATCACAAACTCGGTATTTAATAAATTTAACTAAACGCCAATAAATCAAAGAAAAGGAGGGAAGTCTACCCCCCCCCCCCCCCCACCCCCCCCCCCCTCCCCCTTCAACCCCCTCTTAATCTGCACCACCCCAACACAAACCCACAGAAGATTGATAGAAAGGCAGGTATTAGCAGGAAATGTTTATGTGCTTTAAAGGATTTATGTGCTTTAAAAGTAATATTATATTTATTTTTAATATAACACAAAATACAACTGGAAGCGATTCACAAATATACAAACAGCACAAATTTATAGCAAAAATAATTAAAGATAGCATATTATTTAATTTGTTACGAATCACTTGAACTAATTAAAAATCTATGTATGGGGATTACATCTGTATGATTTTTAAGTATATTTATTGAAATCTTATACTAGAAAATAATTTATTTCCACTAAAAGGCAGGTTGAAATGTTCTTTTTTTACCCTAATCAACTTAATTATCTAATTAACAGCTTTTATCTTAGCCCGAAGGCCACACACAAATTCTACTTGGAAAATTTCTGAACTTTTGCCAAACAACATATGTACCAAGTTTGGTTAGATTTCATCGAGGATTTGCCGATGTATAAACGTTTAAAATTGGACATAACAGAATAACAGATCAACAGACACACCGATTGAATTAGTGATACCCGTATGCTAAGCTCGTTTACTTTCGTGGCTCGCCCCACAACAATCACTGAATACCGGTACTACTGCAATACAATACAACAATAGCAGAATAGGCCGATCTTCAGATACAGATAGGTGGCTGATAACAGGGGAATTATTACTTTGGTACACAGCAGGGACAATCAGGGAAAGGAGCAGGTTACAGAGTGACAGAGGCGGGATTTTCTAACCAAAACAATAAACGATCACTTAACTAATTGAGGGAAAGGAGCAGGTTACAGAGGCGGGATTTTCTAACCAAAACAATAAACGATAATTTAAAAACCAAAGCAAGAAAACGCACTGTCAGAGGGTAGGCAAGTCTGTAGACCGGTAATACTGTAATACTAGGTACCGGCATGCTGTGTACGAAAGTATTACCGGTACAGTAATAAGAGGCAAGAGGGGATAACAGGATAACGATTAAGCCTACGCCCCTACCAGCCAACGGTAAACTGACATTTCGAATGTGTGGGATTCATATATAATGGCAGACTCGGTGATTAAACAAGTGGTTCCGGACGTAGCCACAAGGGTTGAGCCGCCTATTCCGAGAGCTCCAACGTGGACACATGCTGCACCACAGACCCGCTTTGGCCCCTTAGGAAAGTGAGTTGAGTAGGCTTCCCACTTAGCACTTAGGTACCGGTATATGTTTATATGTATATTTATTTGTTATATGTTTAAGCTACAAGTATCGCTATTTATGTTTGACATTCATGCCAACTCTAATCCTTCCAACTCCAAACTCTGAACTTGGTGAACTATTTTCTAAAACATCGACAATTCACAACTACAATACCGGTACCGTACCCGAGTAGCTTGTGATCGCAATTTCTATACCCCTCTTCAATCTTGCAAGACTGTCGTCCACGCAACGTTCCATGAGTTTTCTAGGCCCTTCCATCTGCCATCTGGAATGCTATACCAACAAATCGGCTGATCGGCGCCGGTTTTTATTTTTGAGCGCGCCACGCGCCACGTTGGCGTGCTTTTATTGTAAAGCGCGCCGGATTAATCAGGCTGTCAGGCGCAAAGTGTATGGATTCCAGTCTGGCCTACCGGTACTGTTTCTGGTGTTGCCATTGATTCATTATGCCTACCGGCTGACCGGTACTGTTGCTATTGATTCATTATGCCTACCGGCTGATCGGCACCTTTACCGGTGTTGTCATTAATTCATTATGCCTACCGGTACTGTTACCAGTGTTGCCATTGATTAATTATGCCTACCGGTACTGTTACCGGTGTTACCATTCATTCATTATGCCTACCGGTACTGTTTCCGGTGTTGCCATTGATTCATTATGCCTACCGGTAATGTTACCGGTGTTGCCATTGATTCATTATGCCTACCGGTGCTGTTTCCGGTGTTGCCATTCAGCCATTGATTCATTATGCCTACCGGTACTGTTTCCGGTGTTGCCATTGATTCATTATGCCTACTTGTACTGTTACCGGTGTTGTCATTGATTCATTATGCCTACCGGTAAAGTTTCCTGTGTTGCCATTGATTAATTATGCCTACCGGTAAAGTTTCCAGTGTTGCCATTGATTCATTATGCTTACCGGTACTGTTACCGGTGTTGCCATTGATTCATTATGCCTACCGGTACTGTTACCGGTGTTGCCATTGATTCACTATGCCTACCGGTACCTTTTCCGGTGTTGCCATTGATTCATTATGCCTACCGGTACTGTTACCGGTGTTGCCATTGATTCATTATGCCTACCGGTACTGTTTCCTGTGTTGCCATTGATTCATTATGCCTACCGGTACTGTTACCGGTGTTGCCATTGATTCATTATGCCCACCGGTGCTGTTTCCGGTGTTGCCATTCAGCCATTGATTCATTATGCCTACCGGTACTGTTTCCGGTGTTGCCATTGATTCATTATGCCTACTTGTACTGTTACCGGTGTTGCCATTGATTCATTATGCCTACCGGTAAAGTTTCCTGTGTTGCCATTGATTCATTATGCTTACCGGTACTGTTACAGGTGTTGCCATTGATTCATTATGCCTACCGGTACTGTTACCGGTGTTGCCATTGATTCACTATGCCTACCGGTACCTTTTCCGGTGTTGCCATTGATTCATTATGCTTACCGGTACTGTTACAGGTGTTGCCATTGATTCACTATGCCTACCGGTACTGTTAACCGGTGTTGCCATTGATTCATTATGCCCACCGGTGCTGTTTCCGGTGTTGCCATTCAGCCATTGATTCATTATGCCTACCGGTACTGTTACCGGTGTTGCCATTGATTCATTATGCCTACCGGTACTGTTACCGGTGTTGCCATTGATTCATTATGCCCACCGGTGCTGTTTCCGGTGTTGCCATTCAGCCATTGATTCATTATGCCTACCGGTACTGTTTCCGGTGTTGCCATTGATTCATTATGCCTACTTGTACTGTTACCGGTGTTGCCATTGATTCATTATACATACCGGTACTGTTACCGGTGTTGCCATTGATTCATTATGCCTACCGGTACCGGTACTGTTACCGGTGTTGCCATTGATTCATTATGCCTACCGGTAAAGTTTCCTGTGTTGCCATTGATTCATTATGCTTACCGGTACTGTTACAGGTGTTGCCATTGATTCACTATGCCTACCGGTACCTTTTCCGGTGTTGCCATTGATTCATTATGCTTACCGGTACTGTTACAGGTGTTGCCATTGATTCACTATGCCTACCGGTACTGTTTCCGGTGTTGCCATTGATTCATTATGCCTACTTGTACTGTTACCGGTGTTGTCATTGATTCATTATGCCTACCGGTAAAGTTTCCTGTGTTGCCATTGATTAATTATGCCTACCGGTAAAGTTTCCAGTGTTGCCATTGATTCATTATACATACCGGTACTGTTACCGGTGTTGCCATTGATTCATTATACATACCGGTACTGTTTCCGGTGTTGCCATTGATTCATTATGCCTACCGGTACTGTTACCGGTGTTGCCATTGATTCATTATACATACCGGTACTGTTTCCGGTGTTGCCATTGATTCATTATTCATACCGGTACTGTTTCCGGTGTTGCCATTGATTCATTATGCCTACCGGTAAAGTTTCCTGTGTTGCCATTGATTCATTATGCCTACCGGTAAAGTTTCCTGTGTTGCCATTGATTCATTATGCCTACCGGTACTGTTTCCGGTGTTGCCATTGATTCATTATGCCTACTTGTACTGTTACCGGTGTTGCCATTGATTCATTATGCCTACCGGTACTGTTTCCTGTGTTGCCATTGATTCATTATGCCTACCGGTACTGTTTCCGGTGTTGCCATTCAGCCATTGATTCATTATGCCTACCGGTACTGTTACCGGTGTTGCCATTGATTCATTATGCCTACTTGTACTGTTACAGGTGTTGCCATTGATTCATTATGCCTACCGGTACTGTTTCCGGTGTTGCCATTCAGCCATTGATTCATTATGCCTACCGGTACTGTTACCGGTGTTGCCATTGATTCATTATGCCTACTTGTACTGTTACAGGTGTTGCCATTGATTCACTATGCCTACCGGTACCTTTTCCGGTGTTGCCATTGATTCATTATGCTTACCGGTACTGTTACAGGTGTTGCCATTGATTCACTATGCTTACCGGTACTGTTACCGGTGTTGCCATTGATTCATTATGCCTACCGGTAAAGTTTCCTGTGTTGCCATTGATTCATTATGCCTACCGGTACTGTTTCCGGTGTTGCCATTGATTCATTATGCCTACTTGTACTGTTACAGGTGTTGCCATTGATTCACTATGCCTACCGGTACCTTTTCCGGTGTTGCCATTGATTCATTATGCTTACCGGTACTGTTACAGGTGTTGCCATTGATTCACTATGCTTACCGGTACTGTTTCCGGTGTTGCCATTGATTCATTATGCCTACCGGTACTGTTACCGGTGTTGCCATTGATTCATTATACATACCGGTACTGTTTCCGGTGTTGCCATTGATTCATTATACATACCGGTACTGTTTCCGGTGTTGCCATTGATTCATTATGCCTACTTGTACTGTTACCGGTGTTGCCATTGATTCATTATGCATACCGGTACTGTTTCCGGTGTTGCCATTGATTCATTATGCCTACTTGTACTGTTACCGGTGTTGCCATTGATTCATTATGCATACCGGTACTGTTTCCGGTGTTGCCATTGATTCATTATGCCTACTTGTACTGTTTCCGGTGTTGCCATTGATTCATTATGCCTACTTGTACTGTTACCGGTGTTGTCATTGATTCATTATGCCTACCGGTAAAGTTTCCTGTGTTGCCATTGATTCATTATGCTTACCGGTACTGTTACCGGTGTTGCCATTGATTCACTATGCCTACCGGTACTGTTTCCGGTGTTGCCATTGATTCATTATGCCTACTTGTACTGTTACCGGTGTTGCCATTGATTCATTATGCCTACTTGTACTGTTACCGGTGTTGCCATTGATTCATTATGCCTACTTGTACTGTTACCGGTGTTGCCATTGATTCATTATGCCTACTTGTACTGTTACCGGTGTTGCCATTGATTCATTATGCCTACCGGTAAAGTTTCCTGTGTTGCCATTGATTCATTATGCTTACCGGTACTGTTTCCGGTGTTGCCATTGATTCATTATGCCTACTTGTACTGTTACCGGTGTTGCCATTGATTCATTATGCCTACTTGTACTGTTACCGGTGTTGCCATTGATTCATTATGCCTACTTGTACTGTTACCGGTGTTGCCATTGATTCATTATGCCTACCGGTAAAGTTTCCTGTGTTGCCATTGATTCACTATGCCTACCGGTACTGTTTCCGGTGTTGCCATTGATTCATTATGCCTACTTGTACTGTTACCGGTGTTGCCATTGATTCATTATGCCTACTTGTACTGTTACCGGTGTTGCCATTGATTCATTATGCCTACTTGTACTGTTACCGGTGTTGCCATTGATTCATTATGCCTACTTGTACTGTTACCGGTGTTGCCATTGATTCATTATGCCTACTTGTACTGTTACCGGTGTTGCCATTGATTCATTATGCCTACCGGTAAAGTTTCCTGTGTTGCCATTGATTCATTATACATACCGGTACTGTTTCCGGTGTTGCCATTGATTCACTATGCCTACCGGTACTGTTTCCGGTGTTGCCATTGATTCATTATGCCTACTTGTACTGTTACCGGTGTTGTCATTGATTCATTATGCCTACTTGTACTGTTACCGGTGTTGCCATTGATTCATTATGCCTACTTGTACTGTTACCGGTGTTGCCATTGATTCATTATGCCTACCGGTAAAGTTTCCAGTGTTGCCATTGATTCATTATACATACCGGTACTGTTACCGGTGTTGCCATTGATTCATTATGCCTACTGGTACTGTTACCGGTGTTGCCATTGATTCATTGTGCATACCGGTACTGTTACCGGTGTTGCCATTGATTCATTATGCCTACCGGTACTGTTACCAGTGTTGCCATTGATTCATTATGCCTACTTGTACTGTTACCGGTGTTGCCATTGATTCATTATGCCTACTTGTACTGTTACCGGTGTTGTCATTGATTCATTATGCCTACTTGTACTGTTACCGGTGTTGCCATTGATTCATTATGCCTACTTGTACTGTTACCGGTGTTGTCATTGATTCATTATGCCTACCGGTAAAGTTTCCTGTGTTGCCATTGATTCATTATGCTTACCGGTAAAGTTTCCAGTGTTGCCATTGATTCATTATGCCTACCGGTACTGTTACCGGTGTTGCCATTGATTCATTATGCTTACCGGTAAAGTTTCCAGTGTTGCCATTGATTCATTATGCCTACCGGTACTGTTACAGGTGTTGCCATTGATTCACTATGCCTACCGGTACTGTTTCCGGTGTTGCCATTGATTCATTATGCCTACTTGTACTGTTACCGGTGTTGTCATTGATTCATTATGCCTACTTGTACTGTTACCGGTGTTGCCATTGATTCATTATGCCTACTTGTACTGTTACCGGTGTTGTCATTGATTCATTATGCCTACCGGTAAAGTTTCCTGTGTTGCCATTGATTCATTATACATACCGGTACTGTTACCGGTGTTGCCATTGATTCATTATGCCTACCGGTACTGTTTCCGGTGTTGCCATTGATTCATTATACATACCGGTACTGTTACCGGTGTTGCCATTGATTCATTATGCTTACCGGTACTGTTACCGGTGTTGCCATTGATTCATTATACATACCGGTACTGTTTCCGGTGTTGCCATTGATTCATTATGCCTACCGGTAAAGTTTCCTGTGTTGCCATTGATTCATTATGCTTACCGGTACTGTTACAGGTGTTGCCATTGATTCACTATGCCTACCGGTACTGTTTCCGGTGTTGCCATTGATTCATTATGCCTACTTGTACTGTTACCAGTGTTGCCATTGATTCATTATGCCTACCGGTACTGTTACCGGTGTTGCCATTGATTCATTATGCCTACCGGTAAAGTTTCCTGTGTTGCCATTGATTCATTATGCTTACCGGTACTGTTACAGGTGTTGCCATTGATTCACTATGCCTACCGGTACTGTTTCCGGTGTTGCCATTGATTCATTATGCCTACTTGTACTGTTACCGGTGTTGTCATTGATTCATTATGCCTACCGGTAAAGTTTCCTGTGTTGCCATTGATTAATTATGCCTACCGGTAAAGTTTCCAGTGTTGCCATTGATTCATTATGCCTACCGGTACTGTTACCGGTGTTGCCATTGATTCATTATACATACCGGTACTGTTACCGGTGTTGCCATTAATTCATTATGCCTACCGGTACTGTTACCGGTGTTGCCATTGATTCATTATACATACCGGTACTGTTTCCGGTGTTGCCATTGATTCATTATGCCTACCGGTACTGTTACCGGTGTTGCCATTGATTCATTATGCCTACTTGTACTGTTTCCGGTGTTGCCATTGATTCATTATGCATACCGGTACTGTTTCCGGTGTTGTCATTGATTCATTATGCCTACCGGTAAAGTTTCCTGTGTTGCCATTGATTAATTATGCCTACCGGTAAAGTTTCCAGTGTTGCCATTGATTCATTATGCCTACCGGTACTGTTACCGGTGTTGCCATTGATTCATTATACATACCGGTACTGTTACCGGTGTTGCCATTAATTCATTATGCCTACCGGTACTGTTACCGGTGTTGCCATTGATTCATTATACATACCGGTACTGTTTCCGGTGTTGCCATTGATTCATTATGCCTACCGGTACTGTTTCCGGTGTTGCCATTGATTCATTATGCCTACCGGTACTGTTACCGGTGTTGCCATTGATTCATTATGCCTACTTGTACTGTTTCCGGTGTTGCCATTGATTCATTATGCATACCGGTACTGTTTCCGGTGTTGTCATTGATTCATTATGCCTACCGGTAAAGTTTCCTGTGTTGCCATTGATTAATTATGCCTACCGGTAAAGTTTCCAGTGTTGCCATTGATTCATTATGCCTACCGGTACTGTTACCGGTGTTGCCATTGATTCATTATACATACCGGTACTGTTTCCGGTGTTGCCATTGATTCATTATGCCTACCGGTACTGTTACCGGTGTTGCCATTGATTCATTATGCCTACCGGTACTGTTTCCTGTGTTGCCATTGATTCATTATGCTTACCGGTACTGTTACAGGTGTTGCTATTGATTCATTATGCCTACCGGTACTGTTTCCGGTGTTGCCATTGATTCATTATGCCTACCGGTACTGTTACCGGTGTTGCCATTGATTCATTATGCCTACCGGTAAAGTTTCCTGTGTTGCCATTGATTAATTATGCCTACCGGTAAAGTTTCCAGTGTTGCCATTGATTCATTATGCCTACCGGTACTGTTACCGGTGTTGCCATTGATTCATTATACATACCGGTACTGTTACCGGTGTTGCCATTAATTCATTATGCCTACCGGTACTGTTACCGGTGTTGCCATTGATTCATTATACATACCGGTACTGTTTCCGGTGTTGCCATTGATTCATTATGCCTACCGGTACTGTTACCGGTGTTGCCATTGATTCATTATGCCTACTTGTACTGTTTCCGGTGTTGCCATTGATTCATTATGCATACCGGTACTGTTTCCGGTGTTGTCATTGATTCATTATGCCTACCGGTAAAGTTTCCTGTGTTGCCATTGATTAATTATGCCTACCGGTAAAGTTTCCAGTGTTGCCATTGATTCATTATGCCTACCGGTACTGTTACCGGTGTTGCCATTGATTCATTATACATACCGGTACTGTTTCCGGTGTTGCCATTGATTCATTATGCCTACCGGTACTGTTACCGGTGTTGCCATTGATTCATTATGCATACCGGTACTGTTTCCGGTGTTGCCATTGATTCATTATGCATACCGGTACTGTTTCCGGTGTTGCCATTCAGCCATTGATTCATTATGCCTACCGGTAAAGTTTCCTGTGTTGCCATTGATTCATTATGCTTACCGGTACTGTTACCGGTGTTGCCATTGATTCATTATGCCTACTTGTACTGTTTCCGGTGTTGCCATTGATTCATTATGCCTACCGGTACTGTTACCGGTGTTGCCATTGATTCATTATGCATACCGGTACTGTTTCCGGTGTTGCCATTGATTCATTATGCATACCGGTACTGTTTCCGGTGTTGCCATTGATTCATTATGCATACCGGTACTGTTTCCGGTGTTGCCATTGATTCATTATGCCTACCGGTAAAGTTTCCTGTGTTGCCATTGATTCATTATGCCTACTTGTACTGTTTCCGGTGTTGCCATTGATTCATTATGCCTACCGGTACTGTTACCGGTGTGGCCATTGATTCATTATGCATACCGGTACTGTTTCCGGTGTTGCCATTGATTCATTATGCATACCGGTACTGTTTCCGGTGTTGCCATTGATTCATTATGCCTACCGGTAAAGTTTCCAGTGTTGCCATTGATTCATTATGCTTACCGGTACTGTTACAGGTGTTGCCATTGATTCACTATGCCTACCGGTACTGTTACCGGTGTTGCCATTGATTCACTATGCCTACCGGTACTGTTTCCGGTGTTGCCATTGATTCATTATGCCTACCGGTACCTTTTCCGGTGTTGCCATTGATTCACTATGCCTACCGGTACCTTTTCCGGTGTTGCCATTGATTCATTATGCTTACCGGTACTGTTACAGGTGTTGCCATTGATTCACTATGCCTACCGGTACTGTTTCCGGTGTTGCCATTGATTCATTATGCCTACTTGTACTGTTACCGGTGTTGTCATTGATTCATTATGCCTACCGGTAAAGTTTCCTGTGTTGCCATTGATTAATTATGCCTACCGGTAAAGTTTCCAGTGTTGCCATTGATTCATTATGCCTACCGGTACTGTTACCGGTGTTGCCATTGATTCATTATACATACCGGTACTGTTACCGGTGTTGCCATTAATTCATTATGCCTACCGGTACTGTTACCGGTGTTGCCATTGATTCATTATACATACCGGTACTGTTTCCGGTGTTGCCATTGATTCATTATGCCTACCGGTACTGTTACCGGTGTTGCCATTGATTCATTATGCCTACTTGTACTGTTTCCGGTGTTGCCATTGATTCATTATGCATACCGGTACTGTTTCCGGTGTTGTCATTGATTCATTATGCCTACCGGTAAAGTTTCCTGTGTTGCCATTGATTAATTATGCCTACCGGTAAAGTTTCCAGTGTTGCCATTGATTCATTATGCCTACCGGTACTGTTACCGGTGTTGCCATTGATTCATTATACATACCGGTACTGTTTCCGGTGTTGCCATTGATTCATTATGCCTACCGGTACTGTTACCGGTGTTGCCATTGATTCATTATGCATACCGGTACTGTTTCCGGTGTTGCCATTGATTCATTATGCATACCGGTACTGTTTCCGGTGTTGCCATTGATTCATTATGCCTACCGGTAAAGTTTCCTGTGTTGCCATTGATTCATTATGCTTACCGGTACTGTTACCGGTGTTGCCATTGATTCATTATACATACCGGTACTGTTTCCGGTGTTGCCATTGATTCATTATGCCTACCGGTACTGTTACCGGTGTTGCCATTGATTCATTATGCCTACCGGTACTGTTACCGGTGTTGCCATTGATTCATTATGCCTACCGGTACTGTTACCGGTGTTGCCATTGATTCATTATACATACCGGTACTGTTACCGGTGTTGCCATTGATTCATTATGCCTACCGGTACTGTTACCGGTGTTGCCATTGATTCATTATACATACCGGTACTGTTACCGGTGTTGCCATTGATTCATTGTGCCTACCGGTACTGTTACCGGTGTTGCCATTGATTCATTATACATACCGGTACTGTTTCCGGTGTTGCCATTGATTCATTATGCCTACTTGTACTGTTACCGGTGTTGCCATTGATTCATTATGCATACCGGTACTGTTTCCGGTGTTGCCATTGATTCATTATGCATACCGGTAAAGTTTCCTGTGTTGCCATTGATTCATT
Source organism: Nemertoderma westbladi (assembly GCA_032718475.1). NCBI lineage: Eukaryota > Metazoa > Xenacoelomorpha > Nemertodermatida > Nemertodermatidae > Nemertoderma > Nemertoderma westbladi. The sequence continues at coordinate 39,012 of JAUCBJ010002391.1, forward strand.
ATGCATACCGGTACTGTTTCCGGTGTTGCCATTGATTCATTATGCCTACCGGTAAAGTTTCCAGTGTTGCCATTGATTCATTATGCTTACCGGTACTGTTACCGGTGTTGCCATTGATTCACTATGCCTACCGGTACTGTTACCGGTGTTGCCATTGATTCATTATGCATACCGGTAAAGTTTCCTGTGTTGCCATTGATTCATTATGCCTACCGGTACTGTTGCCGGTGTTGCCATTGATTCATTATGCCTACCGGTACTGTTACCGGTGTTGCCATTGATTCATTATGCTTACCGGTACTGTTACCGGTGTTGCCATTGATTCATTATGCCTACTTGTACTGTTACCGGTGTTGCCATTGATTCATTATGCATACCGGTACTGTTACCGGTGTTGCCATTGATTCATTATGCCTACTTGTACTGTTACCGGTGTTGCCATTGATTCATTATGCATACCGGTACTGTTTCCGGTGTTGCCATTGATTCATTATGCATACCGGTAAAGTTTCCAGTGTTGCCATTGATTCATTATGCCTACTTGTACTGTTACCGGTGTTGCCATTGATTCATTATGCTTACCGGTACTGTTACCGGTGTTGCCATTGATTCATTATGCCTACTTGTACTGTTACCGGTGTTGCCATTGATTCATTATGCATACCGGTACTGTTTCCGGTGTTGCCATTGATTCATTATGCATACCGGTAAAGTTTCCTGTGTTGCCATTGATTCATTATGCATACCGGTACTGTTTCCGGTGTTGCCATTGATTCATTATGCCTACCGGTAAAGTTTCCAGTGTTGCCATTGATTCATTATGCTTACCGGTACTGTTACCGGTGTTGCCATTGATTCACTATGCCTACCGGTACTGTTACCGGTGTTGCCATTGATTCATTATGCATACCGGTAAAGTTTCCTGTGTTGCCATTGATTCATTATGCCTACCGGTACTGTTTCCGGTGTTGCCATTGATTCATTATACATACCGGTACTGTTTCCGGTGTTGCCATTGATTCATTATGCCTACCGGTACTGTTACCGGTGTTGCCATTGATTCATTATGCCTACTTGTACTGTTACCGGTGTTGCCATTGATTCATTATGCATACCGGTACTGTTTCCGGTGTTGCCATTGATTCATTATGCATACCGGTAAAGTTTCCTGTGTTGCCATTGATTAATTATGCCTACCGGTAAAGTTTCCAGTGTTGCCATTGATTCATTATGCTTACCGGTACTGTTACCGGTGTTGCCATTGATTCATTATGCCTACTTGTACTGTTACCGGTGTTGCCATTGATTCATTATGCATACCGGTACTGTTTCCGGTGTTGCCATTGATTCATTATGCATACCGGTACTGTTTCCGGTGTTGCCATTGATTCATTATGCCTACCGGTAAAGTTTCCTGTGTTGCCATTGATTCATTATGCCTACCGGTAAAGTTTCCAGTGTTGCCATTGATTCATTATGCTTACCGGTACTGTTACCGGTGTTGCCATTGATTCACTATGCCTACCGGTACTGTTACCGGTGTTGCCATTGATTCATTATGCCTACCGGTAAAGTTTCCTGTGTTGCCATTGATTCATTATGCCTACCGGTAAAGTTTCCTGTGTTGCCATTGATTCATTATGCTTACCGGTACTGTTTCCGGTGTTGCCATTGATTCATTATGCTTACCGGTACTGTTACCGGTGTTGCCATTGATTCATTATACATACCGGTACTGTTTCCGGTGTTGCCATTGATTCATTATGCCTACCGGTACTGTTACCGGTGTTGCCATTGATTCATTATGCCTACTTGTACTGTTTCCGGTGTTGCCATTGATTCATTATGCATACCGGTACTGTTTCCGGTGTTGTCATTGATTCATTATGCCTACCGGTAAAGTTTCCTGTGTTGCCATTGATTAATTATGCCTACCGGTAAAGTTTCCAGTGTTGCCATTGATTCATTATGCCTACCGGTACTGTTACCGGTGTTGCCATTGATTCATTATACATACCGGTACTGTTTCCGGTGTTGCCATTGATTCATTATGCCTACCGGTACTGTTACCGGTGTTGCCATTGATTCATTATGCATACCGGTACTGTTTCCGGTGTTGCCATTGATTCATTATGCATACCGGTACTGTTTCCGGTGTTGCCATTGATTCATTATGCCTACCGGTAAAGTTTCCTGTGTTGCCATTGATTCATTATGCTTACCGGTACTGTTACCGGTGTTGCCATTGATTCATTATACATACCGGTACTGTTTCCGGTGTTGCCATTGATTCATTATGCCTACCGGTACTGTTACCGGTGTTGCCATTGATTCATTATGCCTACCGGTACTGTTACCGGTGTTGCCATTGATTCATTATGCCTACCGGTACTGTTACCGGTGTTGCCATTGATTCATTATACATACCGGTACTGTTACCGGTGTTGCCATTGATTCATTATGCCTACCGGTACTGTTACCGGTGTTGCCATTGATTCATTATACATACCGGTACTGTTACCGGTGTTGCCATTGATTCATTGTGCCTACCGGTACTGTTACCGGTGTTGCCATTGATTCATTATACATACCGGTACTGTTTCCGGTGTTGCCATTGATTCATTATGCCTACTTGTACTGTTACCGGTGTTGCCATTGATTCATTATGCATACCGGTACTGTTTCCGGTGTTGCCATTGATTCATTATGCATACCGGTAAAGTTTCCTGTGTTGCCATTGATTCATTATGCATACCGGTACTGTTTCCGGTGTTGCCATTGATTCATTATGCCTACCGGTAAAGTTTCCAGTGTTGCCATTGATTCATTATGCTTACCGGTACTGTTACCGGTGTTGCCATTGATTCACTATGCCTACCGGTACTGTTACCGGTGTTGCCATTGATTCATTATGCATACCGGTAAAGTTTCCTGTGTTGCCATTGATTCATTATGCCTACCGGTACTGTTGCCGGTGTTGCCATTGATTCATTATGCCTACCGGTACTGTTACCGGTGTTGCCATTGATTCATTATGCTTACCGGTACTGTTACCGGTGTTGCCATTGATTCATTATGCCTACTTGTACTGTTACCGGTGTTGCCATTGATTCATTATGCATACCGGTACTGTTACCGGTGTTGCCATTGATTCATTATGCCTACTTGTACTGTTACCGGTGTTGCCATTGATTCATTATGCATACCGGTACTGTTTCCGGTGTTGCCATTGATTCATTATGCATACCGGTAAAGTTTCCAGTGTTGCCATTGATTCATTATGCCTACTTGTACTGTTACCGGTGTTGCCATTGATTCATTATGCTTACCGGTACTGTTACCGGTGTTGCCATTGATTCATTATGCCTACTTGTACTGTTACCGGTGTTGCCATTGATTCATTATGCATACCGGTACTGTTTCCGGTGTTGCCATTGATTCATTATGCATACCGGTAAAGTTTCCTGTGTTGCCATTGATTCATTATGCATACCGGTACTGTTTCCGGTGTTGCCATTGATTCATTATGCCTACCGGTAAAGTTTCCAGTGTTGCCATTGATTCATTATGCTTACCGGTACTGTTACCGGTGTTGCCATTGATTCACTATGCCTACCGGTACTGTTACCGGTGTTGCCATTGATTCATTATGCATACCGGTAAAGTTTCCTGTGTTGCCATTGATTCATTATGCCTACCGGTACTGTTTCCGGTGTTGCCATTGATTCATTATACATACCGGTACTGTTTCCGGTGTTGCCATTGATTCATTATGCCTACCGGTACTGTTACCGGTGTTGCCATTGATTCATTATGCCTACTTGTACTGTTACCGGTGTTGCCATTGATTCATTATGCATACCGGTACTGTTTCCGGTGTTGCCATTGATTCATTATGCATACCGGTAAAGTTTCCTGTGTTGCCATTGATTAATTATGCCTACCGGTAAAGTTTCCAGTGTTGCCATTGATTCATTATGCTTACCGGTACTGTTACCGGTGTTGCCATTGATTCATTATGCCTACTTGTACTGTTACCGGTGTTGCCATTGATTCATTATGCATACCGGTACTGTTTCCGGTGTTGCCATTGATTCATTATGCATACCGGTACTGTTTCCGGTGTTGCCATTGATTCATTATGCCTACCGGTAAAGTTTCCTGTGTTGCCATTGATTCATTATGCCTACCGGTAAAGTTTCCAGTGTTGCCATTGATTCATTATGCTTACCGGTACTGTTACCGGTGTTGCCATTGATTCACTATGCCTACCGGTACTGTTACCGGTGTTGCCATTGATTCATTATGCCTACCGGTAAAGTTTCCTGTGTTGCCATTGATTCATTATGCCTACCGGTAAAGTTTCCTGTGTTGCCATTGATTCATTATGCTTACCGGTACTGTTTCCGGTGTTGCCATTGATTCATTATGCTTACCGGTACTGTTACCGGTGTTGCCATTGATTCATTATGCCTACCGGTACTGTTACCGGTGTTGCCATTGATTCACTATGCCTACCGGTACTGTTACCGGTGTTGCCATTGATTCACTATGCCTACCGGTACTGTTACCGGTGTTGCCATTGATTCATTATGCCTACCGGTACTGTTACCGGTGTTGCCATTGATTCACTATGCCTACCGGTACTGTTACCGGTGTTGCCATTGATTCACTATGCCTACCGGTACTGTTTCCGGTGTTGCCATTGATTCATTATGCCTACCGGTACTGTTACCGGTGTTGCCATTGATTCATTATGCCTACCGGTACTGTTACCGGTGTTGCCATTGATTCATTATGCCTACCGGTACTGTTACCGGTGTTGCCATTGATTCATTATGCCTACCGGTACTGTTTCCGGTGTTGCCATTGATTCATTATGCCTACCGGTACTGTTACCGGTGTTGCCATTGATTCATTATGCCTACCGGTACTGTTACCGGTGTTGCCATTGATTCATTATACATACCGGTACTGTTACCGGTGTTGCCATACAACATTACAAATAGGCCTATAAATCTTCAGCCCATTTATTATGTTTCATTCGCATACTATTTAGTTTCGTTATTATATTGTTTCCTAGGTTACGTTTCTGGCTTCGCATGCGATATGCCGCCCTGGTGATTAGCCCATGGCAACCTAAAGCTAAACGACCATACAAGTATTGGAGGAACTCGTTTATCTTTATGTTCGGAGTCTATTGTTTCATGTGGTACCACGACCAACCTCTAGTCGACAAGTTAGTAGCTAATATTATTTGTTTTTATTATGTCAACTTATCAGAGTTCTGTCATCTACATCTATAGGTAGGGACGTTGCTAATAATTGATCAGTAACTTAGTAACGATAAACTTCTAGAACACGCGAGTATTCCATAATTGGACTAGCGTGGATGATATCCATTTGAGTTGGGGGGGGGGGGGGATTAACTGCGGAATCCCATGTTAAATCACTTAAATGTTAAATTGTAAATTAATAGAAAGAAGCAGGTTACAGTGGCACGTTATTCTAACCAAAACAATAAACTAAAGTCAACACTAAGGTTAATTCCTCGACTCAATACTAAATTATCAATTTAGGGAAAGGAACAGGTTATAGTGGTACGTAATTCTAACCAAAACAATCAAATCAATAGAGCATGTTACCGTAATATTTTTTGGAGTAATCATCTGTTATTTGCATCTATTTTTATCCGGAGAGGGATAGATTTTGATTGCGTCGTGGTCGTAGTAACTGAAGTAAGTGCATTATATGGATGAATTTCATTACTATTCCTAAACATTACGGTACAATATTAAAGCTAATAGCTAAGAATTCAGCCGAAAGTTTTAATTATGTTACAAAATTACCTACACTATTGTTTGAAAAGGCCACTCCAGCGTTTACAGACCGCGTATATCTATATAGAGAGCTCCCTCGCTGCGATTGCTCGGCACATTATTAAATACATTCGGGTCGTAACGCTGAAAAATGCTGCTTTTCCTACAATGGTAAATTGTTGCTGCAGATAAAAGGTTGTTGAGATTTACTTTACATAAATCTCTGTAATTATTTCTTGCTAATTAATTAATTGGTATCTCGTGTGTAAGCTCATCTTCAAACTTAGATAACGAAATGTAATCAACATTTACCGATACTCGGTATATATAAGAAATAAATAAATAAATTGTTGTATTTGTTATCCGCATCCGTTTCCTTAGAATTTCACTTCCTATGGATTCTTTCACAGTCAGCTATACGAGTTAATACCGGTAGAAGTTGGATGTAGGTGTCTGATAGTACCAGTCAGTTTGCATAAATACAAGGAATTACGGTTACAGGCTGATGATACGGATATATTGTACAGCTGTATAAGCGAAGCACACAGTGCAGCAGAGCCAGCCGTTTTGGGGAAAATGTGCCAAAGGGTTGAAGGTCAAAATCTTTACCTTTGTGTTAACTAATGTTTATTGTAGGAATAAATTATAGTCCCAAAAGTTAAGATAAAACTTGGTGCACACTGCACAATCACAGTAGGTAATCTTATAAAATACTTCAATAAGGCTTGAAGTTTCAAGTTTGAATAAGGGTTGATAGTTTCATATTAAATTAGATTAGCTGTCTTGGCTGTTACCTGTAGGGCGGGAGGGAGCAATATTTACTACAAGGTTGAAACTATCCCCATCCCTACTATCCCTATCCCCCATAACCATTTTTATTTAGTAATGCTTTTATATAACTTGATTTTAAATAATATACAGATAGGGGGGACTTTCGACGCAATAAAATGTCATCCTTCTCCAGGGGAAATTCGAAGCAAATAACAGCTGATTATTCCCAAAAATAAAACTATAACATGTTCTATTGAGTTTAGTTTATTGTTTTGGTTAAAATAACTGCCACTGTAACCTGCTCCTTTCCCTAAATTGAGAATTTAACATTGAGGCGGGATATTTATTCGCCGAGATGGGAAGTCAGTCGAAGTGAATAAATATAAATTCATCAATTATTTCAGTAGTTCAACCAACATGTTTGTTTTACAGACCCAAATCGACGTCAGCTGTGAACCCCAAGCTGCACAAAGCGAGGTCGCAGTACTTCCCGGATGAAACGGATAAAATACCGCCGGAGGTCTACAAGATGCAGACCTTGGAGCGGGAGGAGTACAGGACGTATCTCCGCGAGATGTACAGGAAGAACTCCGGCAAGGAGTTATAGACTCAATAATCTATAGTTCCGAACTGTTCTAGTTTATTTTATTAGTAAAGAATCACAAATATTGAATAGCCTCGGGTTTTTATAGAAGATTTACACATAGTTGTTTGTGGTCCGGTAGGTAGGTAGGTCTGGAAAGCTACAGCAGAGACACATTTACTGGGCCGCTACAGTCTCTAACAATGAACCGTAATATATGGCCAGTGTGGCGCTGCGATGGAATCCGTTGCAAATATTGAAATCAGAGTTTCCTTTGTTTGGTATTATAAAGCCTTGGAGTTTCCTTTGTTTGGTATTATAAAGCCTTGGAGTTTCCTTTGTTTGGTATTATAAATCCTTGGAGTTTCCTTTGTTTGGTATTATAAAGCCTTGGAGTTTCCTTTGTTTGGTATTATAAAGCCTTGGAGTTTCCTTTGTTTGGTATTATAAAGCCTTGGAGTTTCCTTTGTTTGGTATTATAAAGCCTTGGAGTTTCCTTTGTTTGGTATTATAAAGCCTTGGAGTTTCCTTTGTTTGGTATTATATAGTTTTCTCGGTGATTGAGTCGTACTGTTGAAGCTTTCCAGGCTGTACATTATTTCATTCGGTACAGTAGACCATGGGAACTATTAATCGGTTTATAATTTATATATTAGATGAAATTATTTGTAGGAATTAGATTGGCGTAATGATTATAATAATATTTTGTTTTCTCAAAATAAAAATTGTAACTGATATGTAAGTAATTATTGTTCGAATCTGGCAGAAACAAATACTCATTATTGGTCACAATTCCAACGGATTTATTGATATAGACAGGCCTACGTGTTCAATTCATTCACTACATTGAAATGATTTGATACCATAGGAACCGGGTTACCCGGGAAACATTTTTTAATTTTGAAATAAAATTATTTTTGCCCAGGTCAACTGCGGTTTGTGCTAGATTTCTTTTGTTTTTTGTATATTTATCATTCAACATAGTTAACCATCTCATTATTATTTGAATGAAATGATTCCCCTCATTGCCCATCGTTATGGCTACTAGTATAGGAATGATAGCCTACCTACCTATACCTACAGTATATAATTATATATATATACTGCCTTCTACCTATACCTACAGTATATACTGCCTTCTACCTATACCTACAGTATATACTGCCTTCTACCTATACCTACAGTATATACTGCCTTCTACCTATACCTACAGTATATACTGCCTTCTACCTATACCTACAGTATATATACTGCCTTCTACCTATACCTACAGTATATATACTGCCTTCTACCTATACCTACAGTATATATACTGCCTTCTACCTATACCTACAGTATATATACTGCCTTCTACCTATACCTACAGTATATATACTGCCTTCTACCTATACCTACAGTATATATACTGCCTTCTACCTATACCTACAGTATATACTGCCTTCTACCTATACCTACAGTATATACTGCCTTCTACCTATACCTACAGTATATACTGCCTTCTACCTATACCTACAGTATATATACTGCCTTCTACCTATACCTACAGTATATATACTGCCTTCTACCTATACCTACAGTATATATACTGCCTTCTACCTATACCTACAGTATATATACTGCCTTCTACCTATACCTACAGTATATATACTGCCTTCTACCTATACCTACAGTATATATACTACCTTCTACCTATACCTACAGTATATATATACTGCCTTCTACCTATACCTACAGTATATATACTGCCTTCTACCTATACCTACAGTATATATACTGCCTTCTACCTATACCTACAGTATATATACTGCCTTCTACCTATACCTACAGTATATACTGCCTTCTACCTATACCTACAGTATATACACTGCCTTCTACCTATACCTACAGTATATATACTGCCTTCTACCTATACCTATACCTACAGTATATATATACTGCCTTCTACCTATACCTACATTATATACTGCCTTCTACCTATACCTACAGTATATATACTGCCTTCTACCTATACCTACAGTATATACTGCCTTCTACCTATACCTACAGTATATACACTGCCTTCTACCTATACCTACAGTATATACTGCCTTCTACCTATACCTACAGGTACCTATACCTATACCTGTCCAAAGGAGAGTTTAGGGATGCTGTTTGTCTCCGTTACGGTTGGTCGCCGAAGAACCTACCATCTCGTTGTGTTTGTGGGTCCCGATTTTCTGCAACCCACGTTCTGTCGTGTCCCACTGGAGGTTTCCCCTCCATAAGACACAACGAGATCCGCGATTTCGTCGCCGACACCCTAACCGAGGTGGCCCACAGTGTGGCAGTCGAACCGATGCTCCAGCCACTAACGGGGGAGTCCTTCTCCCTCCGTTCCACCTCGACGGACCAGCTGGCGCGGCTCGACGTGTCGGTGAGCGGATTCTGGGGCAATCGTTACCAGAAAATGTTTATCGACGTGTCGGTGTTCAACCCGCTGGCGGACACCAACGCGGCGATGTCGATTGACGCCGCCCATCTCCACCACGAGGCGAGGAAGTGCCGGAAATACGAGGAGAGATTACGCGAGGTGGAACACTCCACCTTCACTCCCTTAATTTTCTCTGCTTTCGGCGGAATGGCACCAGCTGCCCATCAGTTTGTCAAACGACTGGCGGTGAAGTTGTCCGACAAACGGCAGGTTCCCTATCCTGAGTGCGTCTCATGGGTACGTCGGCGAATCAGTTTCTCCCTCCTCAGGTCGTCATTAATGTGTTTACGCGGGTACCGTTCGGCTGCTAGGCGACCGGTGCGGGAGGCAGTCACCGACTCATCGATCCGGTTGGCTAACGCGGACTCAGACCCTGGGGTGTTGGCGCAGTTCGGTAGGGTGGGGTAAATACAGTAGTATGCTCCATACACCATAGAGAGAGAGACTGTTTCTGTGTTGGGGGCGGGCAAAGGATTTCATTTTAAATTTCCCTCTTATATTGGTTGCCTAGTAACGTCAGCTGGTGGTGGGTATTGTTTATCATTAACGTTTTATTATCTATGTGAATAAATGAGACTTAAAGAGTTAAAAAAAAATATATATATACTGCCTTCTACCTATACCTACAGTATATACTGCCTTCTACCTATACCTACAGTATATACTGCCTTCTACCTATACCTACAGTATATATACTGCCTTCTACCAATACCTACAGTATATACTGCCTTCTACCTATACCTACAGTATATACTGCCTTCTACCTATACCTACAGTATATACTGCCTTCTACCTATACCTACAGTATATACTGCCTTCTACCTATACCTACAGTATATACTGCCTTCTACCTATACCTACAGTATATATACTGCCTTCTACCTATACCTACAGTATATATATACTGCCTTCTACCTATACCTACAGTATATATATACTGCCTTCTACCTATACCTACAGTATATACTGCCTTCTACCTATACCTACAGTATATATACTGCCTTCTACCTATACCTACAGTATATACTGCCTTCTACCTATACCTACAGTATATACTGCCTTCTACCTATACCTACAGTATATACTGCCTTCTACCTATACCTACAGTATATACTGCCTTCTACCTATACCTACAGTATATACTGCCTTCTACCTATACCTACAGTATATACTGCCTTCTACCTATACCTACAGTATATATACTGCCTTCTACCTATACCTACAGTATATACTGCCTTCTACCTATACCTACAGTATATATATACTGCCTTCTACCTATACCTACAGTATATATACTGCCTTCTACCTATACCTACAGTATATACTGCCTTCTACCTATACCTACAGTATATATACTGCCTTCTACCTATACCTACAGTATATACTACCTTCTACCTATACCTACAGTATATATATACTGCCTTCTACCTATACCTACAGTATATACTGCCTTCTACCTATACCTACAGTATATATACTGCCTTCCACCTATACCTACAGTATATATACTGCCTTCTACCTATACCTACAGTATATATACTGCCTTCTACCTATACCTACAGTATATACTGCCTTCTACCTATACCTACAGTATATACTGCCTTCTACCTATACCTACAGTATATATATACTGCCTTCTACCTATACCTACAGTATATACTACCTTCTACCTATACCTACAGTATATATATACTGCCTTCTACCTATACCTACAGTATATACTGCCTTCTACCTATACCTACAGTATATATACTGCCTTCCACCTATACCTACAGTATATATACTGCCTTCTACCTATACCTACAGTATATATACTGCCTTCTACCTATACCTACAGTATATATACTGCCTTCTACCTATACCTACAGTATATACTGCCTTCTACCTATACCTACAGTATATACTGCCTTCTACCTATACCTACAGTATATATACTGCCTTCTACCTATACCTACAGTATATATACTGCCTTCTACCTATACCTACAGTATATATACTGCCTTCTACCTATACCTACAGTATATATACTGCCTTCTACCTATACCTACAGTATATACTGCCTTCTACCTATACCTACAGTATATACTACCTTCTACCTATACCTACAGTATATATACTGCCTTCTACCTATACCTACAGTATATACTGCCTTCTACCTATACCTACAGTATATACTGCCTTCTACCTATACCTACAGTATATACTGCCTTCTACCTATACCTACAGTATATACTGCCTTCTACCTATACCTACAGTATATATACTGCCTTCTACCTATACCTACAGTATATACTGCCTTCTACCTATACCTACAGTATATACTGCCTTCTACCTATACCTACAGTATATATACTGCCTTCTACCTATACCTACAGTATATATACTGCCTTCTACCTATACCTACAGTATATATACTGCCTTCTACCTATACCTACAGTATATATACTGCCTTCTACCTATACCTACAGTATATATACTGCCTTCTACCTATACCTACAGTATATACTGCCTTCTACCTATACCTACAGTATATATACTGCCTTCTACCTATACCTACAGTATATATACTGCCTTCTACCTATACCTACAGTATATATACTGCCTTCTACCTATACCTACAGTATATACTGCCTTCTACCTATACCTACAGTATATACTGCCTTCTACCTATACCTACAGTATATATACTGCCTTCTACCTATACCTACAGTATATACTGCCTTCTACCTATACCTACAGTATATATACTGCCTTCTACCTATACCTACAGTATATATACTGCCTTCTACCTATACCTACAGTATATACTGCCTTCTACCTATACCTACAGTATATACTGCCTTCTACCTATACCTACAGTATATATACTGCCTTCTACCTATACCTACAGTATATATACTGCCTTCTACCTATACCTACAGTATATATACTGCCTTCTACCTATACCTACAGTATATATACTGCCTTCTACCTATACCTACAGTATATATACTGCCTTCTACCTATACCTACAGTATATATACTGCCTTCTACCTATACCTACAGTATATACTGCCTTCTACCTATACCTACAGTATATACTGCCTTCTACCTATACCTACAGTATATACTGCCTTCTACCTATACCTACAGTATATACTGCCTTCTACCTATACCTACAGTATATATACTGCCTTCTACCTATACCTACAGTATATACTGCCTTCTACCTATACCTACAGTATATATACTGCCTTCTACCTATACCTACAGTATATATACTGCCTTCTACCTATACCTACAGTATATACTGCCTTCTACCTATACCTACAGTATATATACTGCCTTCTACCTATACCTACAGTATATATACTGCCTTCTACCTATACCTACAGTATATATACTGCCTTCTACCTATACCTACAGTATATATACTGCCTTCTACCTATACCTACAGTATATATACTGCCTTCTACCTATACCTACAGTATATACTGCCTTCTACCTATACCTACAGTATATATACTGCCTTCTACCTATACCTACAGTATATATACTGCCTTCTACCTATACCTACAGTATATATACTGCCTTCTACCTATACCTACAGTATATACTGCCTTCTACCTATACCTACAGTATATATACTGCCTTCTACCTATACCTACAGTATATACTGCCTTCTACCTATACCTACAGTATATACTGCCTTCTACCTATACCTACAGTATATATACTGCCTTCTACCTATACCTACAGTATATATACTGCCTTCTACCTATACCTACAGTATATACTGCCTTCTACCTATACCTACAGTATATATACTGCCTTCTACCTATACCTACAGTATATATACTGCCTTCTACCTATACCTACAGTATATATACTGCCTTCTACCTATACCTACAGTATATACTGCCTTCTACCTATACCTACAGTATATATACTGCCTTCTACCTATACCTACAGTATATACTGCCTTCTACCTATACCTACAGTATATATACTGCCTTCTACCTATACCTACAGTATATATACTGCCTTCTACCTATACCTACAGTATATATACTGCCTTCTACCTATACCTACAGTATATACTGCCTTCTACCTATACCTACAGTATATATACTGCCTTCTACCTATACCTACAGTATATACTGCCTTCTACCTATACCTACAGTATATATACTGCCTTCTACCTATACCTACAGTATATACTGCCTTCTACCTATACCTACAGTATATATACTGCCTTCTACCTATACCTACAGTATATACTGCCTTCTACCTATACCTACAGTATATATACTGCCTTCTACCTATACCTACAGTATATACTGCCTTCTACCTATACCTACAGTATATATACTGCCTTCTACCTATACCTACAGTATATACTGCCTTCTACCTATACCTACAGTATATATACTGCCTTCTACCTATACCTACAGTATATATACTGCCTTCTACCTATACCTACAGTATATATACTGCCTTCTACCTATACCTACAGTTATATACTGCCTTCTACCTATACCTACAGTATATATACTGCCTTCTACCTATACCTACAGTATATATACTGCCTTCTACCTATACCTACAGTATATATACTGCCTTCTACCTATACCTACAGTATATATACTGCCTTCTACCTATACCTACAGTATATATACTGCCTTCTACCTATACCTACAGTATATATACTGCCTTCTACCTATACCTACAGTATATACTGCCTTCTACCTATACCTACAGTATATATACTGCCTTCTACCTATACCTACAGTATATACTGCCTTCTACCTATACCTACAGTATATATACTGCCTTCTACCTATACCTACAGTATATATACTGCCTTCTACCTATACCTACAGTATATACTGCCTTCTACCTATACCTACAGTATATATACTGCCTTCTACCTATACCTACAGTATATATACTGCCTTCTACCTATACCTACAGTATATACTGCCTTCTACCTATACCTACAGTATATATACTGCCTTCTACCTATACCTACAGTATATATACTGCCTTCTACCTATACCTACAGTATATATACTGCCTTCTACCTATACCTACAGTATATACTGCCTTCTACCTATACCTACAGTATATATACTGCCTTCTACCTATACCTACAGTATATACTGCCTTCTACCTATACCTACAGTATATATACTGCCTTCTACCTATACCTACATTATATATACTGCCTTCTACCTATACCTACAGTTATATACTGCCTTCTACCTATACCTACAGTTATATACTGCCTTCTACCTATACCTACAGTATATACTGCCTTCTACCTATACCTACAGTATATATACTGCCTTCTACCTATACCTACAGTATATATACTGCCTTCTACCTATACCTACAGTATATATACTGCCTTCTACCTATACCTACAGTATATACTGCCTTCTACCTATACCTACAGTATATATACTGCCTTCTACCTATACCTACAGTATATATACTGCCTTCTACCTATACCTACAGTATATACTGCCTTCTACCTATACCTACAGTATATACTGCCTTCTACCTATACCTACAGTATATACTGCCTTCTACCTATACCTACAGTATATATACTGCCTTCTACCTATACCTACAGTATATATACTGCCTTCTACCTATACCTACAGTATATACTGCCTTCTACCTATACCTACAGTATATATACTGCCTTCTACCTATACCTACAGTATATATACTGCCTTCTACCTATACCTACAGTATATACTGCCTTCTACCTATACCTACAGTATATATACTGCCTTCTACCTATACCTACAGTATATATACTGCCTTCTACCTATACCTACAGTATATACTGCCTTCTACCTATACCTACAGTATATATACTGCCTTCTACCTATACCTACAGTATATATACTGCCTTCTACCTATACCTACAGTATATATACTGCCTTCTACCTATACCTACAGTATATATACTGCCTTCTACCTATACCTACAGTATATATACTGCCTTCTACCTATACCTACAGTATATATACTGCCTTCTACCTATACCTACAGTATATATACTGCCTTCTACCTATACCTACAGTATATATACTGCCTTCTACCTATACCTACAGTATATACTGCCTTCTACCTATACCTACAGTATATATACTGCCTTCTACCTATACCTACAGTATATATACTGCCTTCTACCTATACCTACAGTATATACTGCCTTCTACCTATACCTACAGTATATATACTGCCTTCTACCTATACCTACAGTATATACTGCCTTCTACCTATACCTACAGTATATATACTGCCTTCTACCTATACCTACAGTATATATACTGCCTTCTACCTATACCTACAGTATATACTGCCTTCTACCTATACCTACAGTATATACTGCCTTCTACCTATACCTACAGTATATATACTGCCTTCTACCTATACCTACAGTATATACTGCCTTCTACCTATACCTACAGTATATATACTGCCTTCTACCTATACCTACAGTATATCCCTTATATACATATATATATACTGCCTTCTACCTATACCTACAGTATATACTGCCTTCTACCTATACCTACAGTATATATACTGCCTTCTACCTATACCTACAGTATATACTGCCTTCTACCTATACCTACAGTATATATACTGCCTTCTACCTATACCTACAGTATATACTGCCTTCTACCTATACCTACAGTTATATATACTGCCTTCTACCTATACCTACAGTATATATACTGCCTTCTACCTATACCTACAGTATATATACTGCCTTCTACCTATACCTACAGTATATACTGCCTTCTACCTATACCTACAGTATATATACTGCCTTCTACCTATACCTACAGTATATACTGCCTTCTACCTATACCTACAGTATATATACTGCCTTCTACCTATACCTACAGTATATATACTGCCTTCTACCTATACCTACAGTATATATACTGCCTTCTACCTATACCTACAGTATATATACTGCCTTCTACATATACCTACATATATATACTGCCTTCTACCTATACCTACAGTATATATACTGCCTTCTACCTATACCTACAGTATATATACTGCCTTCTACCTATACCTACAGTATATATACTGCCTTCTACCTATACCTACAGTATATATACTGCCTTCTACCTATACCTACAGTATATATACTGCCTTCTACCTATACCTACAGTATATACTGCCTTCTACCTATACCTACAGTATATACTGCCTTCTACCTATACCTACAGTATATACTGCCTTCTACCTATACCTACAGTATATACTGCCTTCTACCTATACCTACAGTATATACTGCCTTCTACCTATACCTACAGATATATACTGCCTTCTACCTATACCTACAGTATATATACTGCCTTCTACCTATACCTACAGTATATACTGCCTTCTACCTATACCTACAGTATATATACTGCCTTCTACCTATACCTACAGTATATACTGCCTTCTACCTATACCTACAGTATATACTGCCTTCTACCTATACCTACAGTATATACTGCCTTCTACCTATACCTACAGTATATACTGCCTTCTACCTATACCTACAGTATATACTGCCTTCTACCTATACCTACAGTATATACTGCCTTCTACCTATACCTACAGTATATATACTGCCTTCTACCTATACCTACAGTATATATACTGCCTTCTACATATACCTACATTATATATACTGCCTTCTACCTATACCTACAGTATATACTGCCTTCTACCTATACCTACAGTATATATATACTGCCTTCTACCTATACCTACAGTATATATACTGCCTTCTACCTATACCTACAGTATATACTGCCTTCTACCTATACCTACAGTATATATACTGCCTTCTACCTATACCTACAGTTATATATACTGCCTTCTACCTATACCTACAGTATATATACTGCCTTCTACCTATACCTACAGTATATACTGCCTTCTACCTATACCTACAGTATATACTGCCTTCTACCTATACCTACAGTATATATACTGCCTTCTACCTATACCTACAGTATATATACTGCCTTCTACCTATACCTACAGTATATACTGCCTTCTACCTATACCTACAGTATATATACTGCCTTCTACCTATACCTACAGTATATATACTGCCTTCTACCTATACCTACAGTATATATACTGCCTTCTACCTATACCTACAGTATATACTGCCTTCTACCTATACCTACAGTATATATACTGCCTTCTACCTATACCTACAGTATATATATACTGCCTTCTACATATACCTACATATATATACTGCCTTCTACCTATACCTACAGTATATATACTGCCTTCTACCTATACCTACAGTATATACTGCCTTCTACCTATACCTACAGTATATATATACTGCCTTCTACCTATACCTACAGTATATATACTGCCTTCTACATATACCTACATTATATATACTGCCTTCTACCTATACCTACAGTATATACTGCCTTCTACCTATACCTACAGTATATACTGCCTTCTACCTATACCTACAGTATATACTGCCTTCTACCTATACCTACAGTATATATACTGCCTTCTACATATACCTACATTATATATACTGCCTTCTACCTATACCTACAGTATATATATACTGCCTTCTACATATACCTACATTATATATACTGCCTTCTACCTATACCTACAGTATATATACTGCCTTCTACATATACCTACATTATATATACTGCCTTCTACCTATACCTACAGTATATACTGCCTTCTACCTATACCTACAGTATATATACTGCCTTCTACCTATACCTACAGTATATATACTGCCTTCTACCTATACCTACAGTATATACTGCCTTCTACCTATACCTACAGTATATACTGCCTTCTACCTATACCTACAGTATATACTGCCTTCTACCTATACCTACAGTATATATACTGCCTTCTACCTATACCTACAGTATATATACTGCCTTCTACCTATACCTACAGTATTATATACTGCCTTCTACCTATACCTACAGTATATACTGCCTTCTACCTATACCTACAGTATATACTGCCTTCTACCTATACCTACAGTATATATATACTGCCTTCTACCTATACCTACAGTATATACTGCCTTCTACCTATACCTACAGTATATATACTGCCTTCTACCTATACCTACAGTATATATACTGCCTTCTACCTATACCTACAGTATATATATACTGCCTTCTACCTATACCTACAGTATATATACTGCCTTCTACCTATACCTACAGTATATACTGCCTTCTACCTATACCTACAGTATATATATACTGCCTTCTACCTATACCTACAGTTATATATACTGCCTTCTACCTATACCTACAGTATATATATACTGCCTTCTACCTATACCTACAGTATATACTGCCTTCTACCTATACCTACAGTATATACTGCCTTCTACATATACCTACAGTATATATACTGCCTTCTACCTATACCTACAGTATATATATACTGCCTTCTACATATACCTACATTATATATATACTGCCTTCTACCTATACCTACAGTATATATACTGCCTTCTACATATACCTACAATATATACTGCCTTCTACCTATACCTACAGTATATATACTGCCTTCTACCTATACCTACAATATATACTGCCTTCTACATATACCTACAATATATACTGCCTTCTACCTATACCTACAGTATATATACTGCCTTCTACCTATACCTACAGTATATATACTGCCTTCTACCTATACCTACAGTATATATACTGCCTTCTACATATACCTACAATATATACTGCCTTCTACCTATACCTACAGTATATATACTGCCTTCTACCTATACCTACAGTATATATACTGCCTTCTACCTATACCTACAGTATATATACTGCCTTCTACATATACCTACAATATATACTGCCTTCTACCTATACCTACAATATATACTGCCTTCTACATATACCTACAATATATACTGCCTTCTACATATACCTACAATATATACTGCCTTCTACATATACCTACAATATATACTGCCTTCTACCTATACCTACAATATATACTGCCTTCTACCTATACCTACAGTATATATACTGCCTTCTACCTATACCTACAGTATATATACTGCCTTCTACATATACCTACAATATATACTGCCTTCTACCTATACCTACAATATATACTGCCTTCTACATATACCTACAGTATATACTGCCTTCTACCTATACCTACAGTATATACTGCCTTCTACCTATACCTACAGTATATATATACTGCCTTCTACCTATACCTACAGTATATACTGCCTTCTACCTATACCTACAGTATATATACTGCCTTCTACCTATACCTACAGTATATATACTGCCTTCTACCTATACCTACAGTATATACTGCCTTCTACCTATACCTACAGTATATATACTGCCTTCTACCTATACCTACATTATATATACTGCCTTCTACCTATACCTACAGTATATACTGCCTTCTACCTATACCTACAGTATATATACTGCCTTCTACCTATACCTACAGTATATATACTGCCTTCTACCTATACCTACAGTATATACTGCCTTCTACCTATACCTACAGTATATATACTGCCTTCTACCTATACCTACAGTATATACTGCCTTCTACCTATACCTACAGTATATATACTGCCTTCTACCTATACCTACAGTATATACTGCCTTCTACCTATACCTACAGTATATATACTGCCTTCTACATATACCTACAGTATATATACTGCCTTCTACCTATACCTACAGTATATACTGCCTTCTACCTATACCTACAGTATATACTGCCTTCTACCTATACCTACAGTATATACTGCCTTCTACCTATACCTACAGTATATATATACTGCCTTCTACATATACCTACATTATATATACTGCCTTCTACCTATACCTACAGTATATACTGCCTTCTACCTATACCTACAGTATATATACTGCCTTCTACCTATACCTACAGTATATACTGCCTTCTACCTATACCTACAGTATATATACTGCCTTCTACCTATACCTACAGTATATATATACTGCCTTCTACCTATACCTACAGTATATATACTGCCTTCTACCTATACCTACAGTATATATATACTGCCTTCTACCTATACCTACAGTATATATACTGCCTTCTACCTATACCTACAGTATATATACTGCCTTCTACCTATACCTACAGTATATATACTGCCTTCTACCTATACCTACAGTATATATACTGCCTTCTACCTATACCTACAGTATATATACTGCCTTCTACCTATACCTACAGTATATATACT
>JAUCBJ010002392.1:0-37566 GCA_032718475.1 Nemertoderma westbladi
CAATAAAGCAATCCAACCCCTACAGACAGACAGTAGTTCCGATGTTCTAAACTCAAACTCTCCTAAGTATTCAAAAGAAGATCAGATCAATTATTGATTGAATAACACCAGTTCCTTCCCGTATCTTACAGAATATTATATTCTATATGTATATATCATATGCTATATTATCTATATTATCTAATATCTATATTATATTCTATATCTATTATATTATATTCTACTACTAGGTTTAGATTCAGAGACCAATTAAGGTGACAGACTTACTTACAGACTCACTTACTAAACTGAATATTATATTCAGTTACCCAAAATATTTAATAATATTGATGTTGAGGGCCAGTATTATAAATAGGTTTATGTAATAATTTATATTATGGGAATTTTTCTATCTTTATTTATATTATAAATAATAACAAATTTTTAATTATTTTGCATAGGGAGAGGTCGCAATAATCGCTAAAATTAGATATAAAAGAATTAATTTATATCAGATGTAAATACAATAATGATATAAATTTCTTTCAATATATTTTACCATTTTAATTCGTTCTTGGTCGATATTATTCCCATATTATCGGTATTGAGTATTCGAGTAATACCTGTATCTGCTACGTCCCTTTGGTAGACACAAACCTGGACCATCTACTAATAAAACGTTTAAATTATAACTCAGAGGTTCCCATTGGTTATATTATTCAACCAATAAAACATTGGTTTACAATGAGTGTAACGGAGTTGGTTCCCATTCAGAACTACTATAATGTTATATGTTTATCTAATCTATTCTAATTATCTCGGTCCCACTGTGGCTGGTTGTGGTTTCCCTAAAGTTACCCGACAACCCTACGTCATTGTACGTCCGTCCGTGTTACTAAACTATCAACTCTGTTTGGACAATCGCACTCCATTCTGCACCCAAAATCACCAGTTCAGCTATTTATATCCTTATAAAGGATATATTTAGTATTAATTACAGCGATCAGTGGATTGGTTACAGACTTGTTCAGTAAACCCAGGGGGGTCTGTATTGGATACACAGGGTTCCTTCTCTATATACTTACATTCATATGTAACACAGATATGTAACGGTGACAGGAAACCAAGTCAGATGTTCAGCTAATAAATATTGTAGCATCATTATTGTGAGCTAACCCTATTCATTACTTTTTAATATTTATTTGTATATTCTGTTGAGTTGATGTGATTTAATTGGATTGTTTTATATTTAGTTAAGTTAATGTTTTATAAAAAATATATATCTTGTAAATTATATATTAAATGGACCTATTAATTATACAGGCAGTTTATTATGTATATTATTAGTAAATTAGTTATAACTTTTATTTTAATGATAAACCCAAATGGGAAAATATAATATAACATTTTACATATGTTTCATTATGTCAACGTATATATTAGACCTTTATTTTCATCAGCTCATTTCCGGGCATGTATGTTTAACTTTGTTCCATCGTATGTTAAGAGGTTGTAGGCGCTTATACATACATACCTTGGAATATGTTTTCGTATATATATATATATATCATCGGGATCTTATTATATAGCGCATAAAACACTAGCTGAGAAGGCTAGTAAAACTTACTTTTCCATGTTGCTCCAATAAACTTCCAGTACTGGTAGTTGATACATACAATGCCATCAATATTTAAAGCCTTGGTGCGGCCGATTTTAGAGTACCGTTGTCAAGTTGAGGGTTTTCACCAAGGGTACGATATTGAAAAGTTCCCGCTACAATTTTTGGATAGAGTGTTGAATTGTAGGACAAACACCCCAAATTTCAAAGTATGGTGAAATCAGGTGTTCCCAATGCGTTGGTCCCTGATAAGTCCAGTAGTATACCGCCTACCAGATCCTAGTAACAAAGTACCTTACTGTAGAATCCAGCAGTGTATACGGGCTCGTACAGTATCTGACAACAAATCCCAGTCCAGGGTGTCTAAATAAACAGATACTAAGTACACAAACTACTACTGGTGAAGGAACGGAGACTGATGTCTATTCTAATACGTGGGCGAATCAAATGCCCGGGGCTAACAGGACAAAACAGGATACCCGTCCTCTAACCGGTGAGGCAGATGTACAGTCTACAGTAACAGATCAAACTCACGGGAAAACAATCCCCGCGCAGCAAATACTAACTATCGCTAACGGACCTAAATACCGTAAACTTGCCGCGGTGTGATTTATATGGTTTATATACGCGCTAGTGGGTCAACAAACTAGCGTAACAATACTGCCGACAGACAAGCAGTCAAAAGTGGGTGCCCCTAAAATGCCTCTGTGACGTAAAACTAATATTAAATATCTCCTCAAATAAAAAAATACTCCCTACTGATAAGCCTATGGTAGCTAGTGGATCTCAAGACTCGTGCGCGTGCAAACGCGTAATACACCTAACATTTCGCCAGATTCCCACAATCATTGTGCTAACTTCGCAATTGTGCTAACACTTTCCGCTAACAGTTGTCTCAAATTACGAAAAAAATCATGTAGCGAAATTTCAAGCTATGTTAGGTGAATTTAATTTGCCAGATAAATTTTCAGTGTGTTTTTTTACCTTGCGCCCCCATGCAGCTGCAATGGGAATATATAGTAAATATACATCTTAGGTGTATCACTTCTACCCGTTTACTGCTAGGTGTATCGCTTCCACCCGTTTACTGTTAGGTGTATCGCTTCCACCCGTTTACTGTTAGGTGTATCGCTTCCACCCGTTTACTGTTAGGTGTATCGCTTCCACCCGTTTACTGTTAGGTGTATCGCTTCCACCCGTTTACTGTTAGGTGTATCGCTTCCACCCGTTTACTGTTAGGTGTATTGTTTCCATTAGATTACTGTTAGGTTTATTGTTTCCATTAGATTACTGTTAGGTGTATCAATTCCAATAATTTTATGTTAGGTGTATTGATTCCATGAGTTCACAGGGTCTCAGGAATTCTTTGCCCGTGGGTGTTCTTAGCCCGCGTGTATTCTTAACCCGTGCGTATTCTTAGACCTTAAGAAAATTTAGGAGAATCTAAGAGAATTTAGGAGGACCACCAAAGAGAAAAAGCGAAAGCAGCCATTATCAAAGAGAGAGAAAGACCGAATAGCGGACCTATTTCATAGTAATATAGTAAAAGGTCAGTGTCCTGTTAAGGCAATGATAAAGAGTGTGATCCGATGCGATGAAATATTGAAAGATATTGAATGGAGGAAATTAAAATTCACCGTGAACAATAGAATCACTACAATAAAGTACCGTAAGAATAGAGCAATAAAAAATGGTAACGAACAATAAACTTTTAAATTTATGTCTTAAATGAAAATATTAATTTAGGATTTGTTGTTTTATTTATTATACAATTTGCATTTTTTAACAGGTAAAACATGTTTACATTTCAATATTTTGAATTTGATTTTTTGATGACGACCAGAATAATAATAAAACTGTCGTTGTAATTATACTAACAATTTTTTTAATGATTAATGTAATAATTGTATTTGGATATGTTTCATATCCTGTAAAATTGTTGTAATTCGGGTCACCCCCCCCCCCCCCCCCCCAATTTTTCTACAAATCTTAATGAGATTGCAGGAAATTTGAAACAGATAAAATGTTCACCTCCCTCCTCCTTAGTGGGGAAAAGTGTCTCCGGTGATATTTCGCCACTTACTCTGCCGTTATTCTTCATACTTATAGCAGATCGTTGGTACCGATGCAAATATGACATTTCAGGGAGAATTCCATATATTTAATATAATTATTCTGAATTTCGTGAAAGAATAGCTAAGAAATTGGCGTTCGAAAGTTGCATGTATTTGCATGCGCGAGGCTATTTTATAGTGTTATTATGTTATTATTTATTGTGTTATTCTTGAATAAATAAACGTAATTCTGGAACATTATATTTATATTACAGGTAGCTGGGCAACAACGCGATGCCTATATAACAATTCTAGTATGTAGCTATTCATAGATAAACAAAATGTTCTAGAGTATAGTGTATATATTTTTACTAAAAATAATAACTGGTCACTGGAAGTAATACGCATGCAAATTTCATGAAACTTTTTCAGATAAATTATTACGCACTGAAATGTATGCGTTAGCTCAATATTACCACGCCAGATAAGTAATAGACATTTAATAGATTTCCAATATAGATTTCACCTTGTCATATAATTTATTGCACAATAGTTGATTTTTACGAGAAATCAGCTGTAAATAAAATGAAAATAATTAGTGTTGCAAATTACGACGAAACCTACAACGACGCCTAACGACATTTTGGGTCTGTTAGTGCAGCACTCCACTTTCTTTCATTACTTCAAAATTCTGATAATTCCTGTATCAATCTCGTAGGAAAGGAGTAATATTGCATTCATTTTGTAATATTGCATATAATATAATATACACCATATTTAGTATCATACAGATACTAAATATGGTGTATATTATATTATCATTTAGCATCATTTAGTTCATACAGATACAGTTGCTATCATTATACTATTATTGGTTGTTGTTAGCACTATATTTGTATTCTAGAGATTATAGTCCTACAGTCCAGCCAATGTATTGCTTTTACAAAGACAAATAATGAATGTGCAGAAGCCGGCAATTTAAACACTAGTTATTACCCTGTTAGGGGAATTGATGTGTGGTGTGCAATACTAGCGGTCATTTATTGAACTGGTTGTGTTAGCACAATTAAATCAGTGTCATTAGGTGTTAGTACTGTCGCGTGAAAAAACGTAAATGTGTTGGTGTTAGGTTAATATACGATTTGCAGAAGGGGGTGTGTAGTGAGGTGTGTTTGTGTAGAGCGGCATTAAAATATCATGTTGCTCGCCACACACACAGTCAAAATGGCTGGAAATAGAATATGAAGTACAAAGTAGGCCTTGGTCTAAGTCTGCTGAATTATCGTATGTGAAGTAGTGTTGGGTGCTACTGTATGGTACGACATTGTGCGTTGCACAATGTGCAACGCGGTTGTATGCGATGGAAATGTTTTCTATTACAGCGTATTTTAAGAGTGGATTAACTTACCGGGAGATTGTAAATATCCTCCATAAAAAACATGGAATTACAATTAGTGAAAGGACAGTGAAGAGACGATTAATCGAATTGCATTTAACTCGAAAGAGTGGGGGAATATAGACTTAATTGAAATTAAGCAAACTGTAAAATCTCTTATAGACGGACCTGCATGTTTATGGGGATATCGACATGTTTGGAGGCATTTGGTAAAACTTGGCTATACTGTATCACGTTTAACAGTCCAACGTATTCTTAAGGAAATAAACCCACTCGCTTCGAATTTGAGACGTAAACATAAACTAAAACGTAGGAAATATCGAAATAAGGGGCCAAACTATATGCCTAGCTAGCCTAGATGGCTATGACAAGTTGAAAATGTTCGTTTTTTCCCATTCATGGTTGTCTAGATGGTTGGTCGAGAGTGGTTATTTGGTTAAGGTTGACGCACACGAATAACGACCCCAATGTTGTTAGTAAATTTTATCTGGAATCCGTTGGAAAGTACGGTTGTCCTGTAGTTTTACATACAGACAAAGGGACAGAAAACGGTGTCATAGCGGCAGCACAATGTACGTTCCGGCGATGTGAAAAAGCCCACAAATATGTGGGATCACCCCATAATCAGCTGATAGAGAGTTGGTGGTCCTGAAAAATGTGGACAACTTGGTGGAAAAATTGTTGCCTATGAAACTTGTAGAACAATTTTTTGAAAAAGATTATTTTTTAAAAATATAACCAAAATAGTGCATTTTTCAAAAATTCACGTTTGTTTTAATGAAAAACACCGAATAAAAACTATTTATAGAACATATTAAAAAAACTGTTCTACAAGTTTTTTAGGCAACATGATTATCTTCAAAATGAGACATAAAACGTAAAATTTGACTGAACCATAGCCGACTAGTAGCATTTCAAGTCCTAAAAAATCGGATTCTGAGAAAAATACAATTGAAAGTGAAAGTAATTTATTTATGTATTTTCCAAAATTGAAACTACTAATTACTCGTTTTAACCCCTTGGGATTGGTAAACTGTTGTTCAGGTGGTGCTATGGGAAACATATGATGGTGGTGGTGCTCAGTTTGGATGAAGTGGGTGAAAAACGGGCGAATAACGAATAAGTATAATAAAAAATAATAAAAAATATAAAAAGTACAGAAGTTAATAACCGCCCGGTTTGTATTCAGAATCGTTTTCTTTGGCCAGTTTGAGTAACTTAGATCTGTAGCTATCTTTCCGCGTTGCTTTCTGTTCCGCCTTCTGTATGCTGCTGCTTATTCTCTTCAAGTCTTTCCTCAGATCCCAATTGCAGTGGCCTATTGTGAGTAGAACCATTCTGCTGGTAAACCTCGCCCAGTCGCCTGAGTTCCCCGCTCCCGTGATACCGGTACCGGAATCCAAATAGCACCTGAATCGGTTAGATTCTCCCCTTTTTTTAGAAGCAACCCTTGGAACGGCAGATCTCCGTGGCATATTCTCACAATTATTTATTTAGTATAGGCCTAATATGAATATTTGAACAAACATAAAGTTAGGATAAATCGAATATCGTAGTTAGGCCTACTGGGATTCACAGTCAGACAGTATAGCAGTACAGATACAGTTATGATTAGTTTGTTAGCAAATTTATATTAACGATAAAATGTACCATTTGAATGTCCCGCCTACTGTGCTGTCATATTTCATAAAGATAAGCAGGAAAGGTTGTGAACAGGGCGTCCTCGTTTGGAATTTGAAATTTTACACAATTTTACATTAAATTTAATAAGTAGCCTGCACCAAATCGGTCATAACTCAAAATCTAAAAAAAGATATTGGGAAACAGTTTTCGTTTTCGGAAAGAGCATTAAATTCTCTACAATAATCGACTAAAAAGTAATTTTACAAAATTTAAAAGTTTTTTACTGAATAAAGCCCCCCCTTAAAGATCTAGTCGACTCTGGAGAATACAACACTAACTGTGAAACTCAGAAGGCTATTCCTTGGTATTGTTTTTCACCTGTTATGGAATCTGAAATGAACGCTGTGGTGGATGACTGGAATTCCCACTACATAAGGAAATCCCGCTTCGATACCATTGCCGGAAGACCAATGTGTATAACTTTTACCATCCGAGTCTACGAGGGGGTCTTAGTGATTTAGCTATTCAAGTAGACGTTGGTAGTGTACAGGCAATGGAGGAGTTTATATCACCACTAGGAGTTACCTCCACGAACCATAACAAAGTGTTATCTTACTGCGAATATGTGTGCAATTATATGAACATATGTAAACCATCGGAATGGTCTGATAGTCTGAGGTTGTTTAAAATAATAAAAAATCTCATTAACCTAAGAAAAGCTTACATGCAGAATATTCATCATGACTCACATTTAGCCAGGGCCAGCCTGTGTTAGGAAAACGAATAACAGGTTTCTATTGGCCGTTCAAATAAAGTTTCTATTGGCCGTTCAAATATAGTTTATATTGCCGTTCTTAACTTAGTAACTACGGTAACCGAACACTTCAGGGTGTAGGGCAGATGGTTAGTTTTGGGGAAATCTGACAAATTACTTGCTCCTTTATATTGCTTTGGAGTAGAACAGCGCATTGCTAATAAAATGTGATTTTTAGTCGAAAAAGATTTAACAGATTTGGAATTAGTAAAACTTTAAGTTGTATATAAAATTACTGAATAATTATAATAGAGTAGCGTTGGAAACTAACTTTTACGTTTAATTATAAAATTATTTTTTATTCTACTGAGTAAAACTACATACCGCGGGTAGGAAACACAATGTCTTAAAAAATTTAATATGATTATTATTTTACTATATTATGATACTGGTTTCACGCAGCGTATTTCTTTGTCGTGGGATCTCTCCTCCATTATATTTTCAGTGTTCGATTCACATTGGGAGGTTATCAATTTCGAATGTGCCGCGGATTTGACATTATTTCTTCGATCTTGGGAGCATGCTCTGCAACACCAGCTGTGAACCTTTTCTGGGCCATAATCAAATACCTCCTATAGCTCCACTTTGCCTGTACCCACTTACGCTTGCTACTACTGTGTTTTGGGCACATCCCCCCTCAAAATTTATATACTAGCTAGTTTTTCTTACTTTTTTAAATGTTCTTATGTTTAATGTTCTTATGTTATATGTTCTTATGTTTCTTGTTTAATTATCTATTCATTTAATATATAAATTTTGTTCTAGAACAAATATTTTTTGTTATAGAAGAACAAAAACTAGGAAAACAAGTGGGTAAGAAAAACTAGCTTTGATAACAACATAAAACCTAATTAATTAATTTTCTTCTAGAACATCAATTATTTGTTCTAGAACAAAATTAATAGACAATATGTTGTTGAACATTAAAGAAAAAGTAACAATTTTATTTTTTAAGCCATTTTGGGCACAAATATTTGTGCCCAAAAGACAATAGTACCGTATTACGCTTTTCCTGGAATATTGTGTCGTAATTCAATGGCTTGCTCACCAATTTTCTACAAATCGCAATGAGATTGTACAGTACAGGCCACCAGAAAAAGCAGATTTCATCCAATGTGAACACATTTGTTCAAGTCATCTGATTGGCAGGTTATGGCGAGTTATCTTCTAGATCACACAGCAGGAGGCTAACTTGCTGGGACCGACAAAGGCTTTGTGTGTGGTGCGC
This sequence comes from Nemertoderma westbladi, assembly GCA_032718475.1. Lineage (NCBI taxonomy): Eukaryota > Metazoa > Xenacoelomorpha > Nemertodermatida > Nemertodermatidae > Nemertoderma > Nemertoderma westbladi. Next base: position 8,713 of record JAUCBJ010002392.1, read on the forward strand.
CTGTATGTCTGATATCAGGTAGATGAGAGAGCCCCCAGGGCGTAACATTGCGGACATGGGCTGTATTGGTAGAGAGAGAACTACATACAAGACCACATGGAGGTTCATGGAGTGTATGGGATGGGATGGATGAGCCTAGACCATTGAATAATTAATTTAGTGCAGGGAGATGTCGCGCCATTAGTCTGACACCGAGAGGGCACAGAGAAACACCAGAAGATGCCTTAACATCACTAACTATAGGCCTGCCTACTAGACACTATTAACCGCACACTATAAAGGTCAACAAAATCCTTATCGCATTTCCAGCTGCAGTGAGTGACAGTTCGCGGCAAACTACAGAGAGTTTCCAGATTACTAAGCGTTTCAAAAGTATTCAATTGTATCCTTTGGCGAAAAAATTTTGGTTGTTGCCAATTCAATTATATTCAATTATGTTCAATTGTCCCGTTCAACAACATTACATTTACACTGGTACACATTTGATAAAATGTGTTCACAATTGTACAAATCTGCGTTTTCTGGTGGCCTGTACTGTATGAAATTTGAAAGAATTTGGATTACTTTTACCCCCAGCACTACTATTCCCATAAACTTTCTTTGTAAAGAAAAAGTAGGTAAATATTTTTTTGTAGTAGTGTCGTTGAGCAGTAAGCGACGCGAGGTAGACCCGCCTTTCAACGCTGTTACAAGCCCCCCCCCCCCCCCCCCCCCCCACTAAGATGTACTGTATGTTAGCTCAGCCTAGCTAAATAGTAAAGATATTCTATTATAACATGTTTCTCAAAATGGTATTGCTGTGATAGCTATCTCCATTTTAGAAATTTTTTTAATCGTTTTTATTGACAATATTATTACGTTCTACAACAATATTCACATAGAACTTTATATTTCATATTACAATATTTGTTAAAATCTGCTTCACAATCAATTGACAGGCAGAAAACCATGTTTCATTCCTACATGATCGACAGTGTCTAGTAGGACCTTTGCATCGCCACATCAGCTTCGTTATGCCATTCATTCTCCTTCGAATGACATGTGCATTGAAATCACAGTTAGTGACCGCACATGGTTGAATGTCACTACCAGTAGGTACAGTAGTAATCCAACCAATTGAGCAAAAGTAATAGCGCTCTCTTCTGTTGCCAATAAAGATGCAATTTCGATAATGTTAGGGTCAGTCATAATGAAAATAATAACGAACACGTTTATTATAATGTTCTTTTATCTTATTATCTTCTTATCTTATTATGTTCTTTTATCTATTTATTTTTATCGAGTACGTATATTATTTTAAACGTCTGTCTGCTATCCGCCTTCAAAATTGTTCTAAATTTGTCCTAATTTATCAAATTTTTGGTGCAGTTTATCACAGCCAGGTCAGGTATTTTTGAGACCTGACCTGACCTGACCCAAGGTCAGGTCAGGTCAGGTCAGGTCAGGTCTGTGCAACTCCTGACCTCAGGCGAGCATTTTACAGATGTTGGTCTAATTTATATGGTCTTGTACCGCGAAACCATGTATTATTTACAGATGTAGGCTAAATTTCGGGTCTTGTACCGTGCACAGTACTGGTGGGCCTACACAGCTACTGTTATTTTGCCAAATACAGGTCCCAGAGGTAAATCCTTACCCCACGGGCTGTTACCTCTCTGACTGACAGCGCAACAGCCCTCTCTCCCTCTGTTTGCAGCCCCTTTGATGACTCACTAATATCCCAGCGCGGCCTTGACTACACCAAATCCGTATATCGCCCAAGGCTAATGTTCCAACGGCCCTCCTTTGTTCTCACTATAGCCGGCATCACTTGGGTTCTTCCCTATATCCAGGCATCCCGTATCATAACAATGAAGGGCCTCTAAACACACATTCCTCTCTACTAATCCCATTCCTCTGCAACGGACCTATAAACCGCTTTTCTAGAACCGCTTTTGCCACACATCTAGAATATATTGCATCTGAGACAGTAGAATAGTTTCTACTTATAATCTACAGGCCATAGTTAAAATAAGGTCGGTTTATTTACAAATACAGTATATATACTGTACAAAATATATTATAGATAATAGTTTGCACAATGGAACAGACAAGCTCAGCCACTCTTCTATGGAATTCTTGATCGTCTATTTGTCATAGGAAAGGTTTTGCACTAGTTGTGGTTCTACAGGTGATTCGAGTTTCACCCGATTTCTGATTTTTATTTCTTTAATTTTGTTGCCAAATTTTTCAATACATATGTAAATTTTATGTAACTATGAATCTATTCTAGAATGCATGGTATAAAAACCGAAATGGTGATGTACTGCCTAATAACAACTTAATTATCATATTCTTCTCAAAAACCTATTTTGTAGAGCAAGTTTCAATTTAAATGGTTTATATTCGACTGGTATATTGTTCAAACATAAACATTGTTCCAAGTGGATCACACTTTTACTAACATTCCACACACGTCTCTTACAGAAGAAACGACATCATTCATTCCGTCGGATGATAACTGAGTAGAGTCGGTTGTCGTTCAGTACTTTTCGGATGGGCATAACTGGTCATCATCCCGGTACAACCAAATCTCGGGTATGCACCCTGAGATTTGGTACAACCAAATCTTGGGTATGCACCCTGAGATTTCCTCACAATATGGAGAGCTCGTCCACACAAGGAGGAGAGTGATCCCCCATACCACCCCCAACAGAAAGGTACCTAATTCCATCATTGACACAGCAGAACCTATCAATATATTGTCAGGTTGTCTCAAATTAACTAAACAAATCCACAAATTCAAACATTTTATTTTAATTGATATAACTCAAACTCTGGGGTTACTTGTAAGAGAGAAGATCTTAAGATAGCCTACAATGTTAAAACCGAACAAACAACAACCGAAAACATTAACAAGGTTGAGAAAGCTAAAGGACGATCTTAAATTGGCCTACAGCATCAGCCAGGAAAGTACATACAGGATAAAATTGAAGCAATTACAACTGCTCACATACAGCAACAATCAAAACTTACCTGGAAAACTGGACATGAGGTATCTGGTCGGAAAAGTTGTGCAAAGGGGCGCTCCAAAGCCAATAGTCCTGAAGAACGTGTTGGGAAGTGGAAAAATAACTTCAACAACTTGCTTGGGCAGCCACCAAACATCGAGGTCAGCCCTACAAGGAAAATATATGGCAAGTCACTACCTATAGAAACAAGGGTCTTCACATCTGCCGAACTCCAAAGAAGCATTAAAAGCATGTCCAATAATAAAGCGAGTGGATTAAATGAAATCCCAGCGGAAGTATGGAAAACAGGAGTGTTAAACAGACCATTATTGAATGTTTGCAACCGGATGTTAAAAGGGGAAAAGCCACCACCAATTTGGACTAAAAGTCAACTAAAGCCTCTCCCCAAGAAAGGAGACCTCGGCATACCAACACTATCGTGGGAACTGTCTTCTTGTGGTAGCTGCCAAAATATACAATAAAATGATTCTATATAGGATTAGGCCTCACATAGAGAAACTACTGCGTAGTGCGTAAGAGCCACAATGGATTTCGACCAAGTAGATCAAAAATATCTACAATAATTGAGATCAACAACAAGATACTTGCACTATGGAGACTGATTGAAGGAGTTTAGTCAAATAATCTCCCCGCAGTCATGACTTTTTTGGACTTCACGCAATGAGGATGGTCACAAGGGTGAAGATCTGGGATTCCACTTCAAGAACGGAGAAGTAGTATATATCCGGCAACTACAGTCACAGACACTAACTTTGCGGATGACATCGCCCTGCTCTCTAATACGCTAGCAGATTCATAGCTTCTACTAAATATAGTGGAGAGGGCTGCTAAGGATGTTGGATTGCATATAAATGCTACCAAGACTGAATTCATGACCTTTAATGTTGATGGAAACCTGACAATCTAATCAACTAATAATAATCAACTAAGGAAGGTCGACAACTTCCAGTACCTTGGATCATGGATAGAGAGTAGCAAAAAGGACATAGAAGTTAGGAAAGAAAAGGCTTGGGTAGCTCTATCAAAAATGGATACCATCTGGAAATCAGATATTTCCAGGCACCTGAAGAGTTCTTTTGTTCTTTCGAGCCACAGTGGAAAGTGTATTTTTATACGGGAGTGAGACCTGGACACTGACTATATCACTTGAACAACGAATTGCTACACAAGACTGCTAAGGGCAGCCCTAAACATCAGCTAGAGACAACACATGACAAACGCCGAGCTTTATGGTACAATACCACCTGTATCAACCACCCTCCGTGAATGCAGACTAAGATTCAGTGGGCACTGCTGGCGAAGTAAAGACGAGGTCATACCAGATCTACTTTTCTGGCAACCAATTCATGGAAAGCGTATTCGTGGACAACCGGCCATAACATATATAGATCAACTTGAAAGGGATACTGAACTTGGGAGAAACGAAATTGCGACAACTATGGAGAATCGGGAAGCCTGGAAGGATCTCATTTCCACTGTCCGAGTTTGCTCGACCTAGTAGTAGTAGTAATTGATATAATATACTGTACGTTTATGCTTCTCAGTATATTACTTATATTAATTACTCTACTGCAAACTATCTACCGTTATTCTACAGCTTATGAAGGCAATGCATGGTAATGGCGATTGATGATATGTGTTCATGAGTAAAGATTTTAATCAGCAGATAGACTACATGGGGATACTCAACATGGGTTCCTCTATTCTCCACATTATTTATGTTGGGAAATTAGAAGATGGGATGATGTGTCTTGCTGTTATATTGATAATTCACAATCCTCCTTCTAATTATTCCACGAATAAGCTTCATTGTGTTAATGTATATTAGCAGTACAGCATCAGTATCATTATTGCAGAGTTGTATTACTGGCTGCGCATAAACAATAAATAAAAGAATGTAGCTAAGCCTTGGACGCGATGATTTCAATTTGTCGTCATTATTTTTTTTGGAATTTAACCAACCACTCTTGCCGTACAGTAATTATACACAGATTTCAAATCTTCTGTTCCATCTGTATTGAAGTTTATCTGATATACCGATCCTACTGTATCTGTGAACCGGAGAATCGCTCAAACAAACTAAAAAATCTCTAAAAAAATTTAAAAAACGCAACCAAACTAATGAAAAAACGTACAGTATTGTAACAGCTAATTATTTATTACCCTACTGTAGCTAAATTATAAATTATCTAGTAAATTATTACATGTTTAATGTTTTAACGTAATTTCGACACAGAGAAGCAGCATGCACAATACATAATAATAATAAATAACCTAGTTATTGTATTATCTAATTGAGTATGAAACGTAACGAAACGCAGTGTAGACCCATTATTACAGCCACCAAGTGCACATAGTTTAACATTTACATACGTTTATATAGAGCTAATGATAGAAAAGGCACATTAATTTACACATACATACAGACACTTACATTGACATATATATATATAATTTTATTGACAAATAATTCGGAATTTAACGCGTAACAGACCACAAATGAAATAACCAAAGAAAAGAGAAATATTTGTCCAACTAAACTAAATTTGACTGCACGATACTGTATACACTCGAACTACTACTTAATTAAGTTCTTACACGTTTGAAACTATACTCATCAAATATTAAAATAACGACAAATTTACAAACATTCACAATAATAGCACTTACAAATTAATTACGTAATAGCACTTACATATTATTACATATTCCAGGAAAATTTGATAAAATCGATAATAATTCAGTATACTCGAATCAGAATAATCAAAATAAAGTAACAATATTAAAATAAACATTGGCTAATAACTGAATAAGTAGATAATAAACATAGTAACTATTAGCAAAAAACAAAAGATAAGACAGTAAATATACTATATATCATATTAAAATTGTCAATTGTTGCTCATACATTCCATACTAATGCCTCATACATTCCATACTAATGCCTCATACATTCCATACTAATGCCTCATACATTCCATACTAATTTTCTAGAATAATGTTTAAAATGAAATGTTTGTTTGGAGTCATCAGATATTATTTGCACCAACGCCTTATCTGGCCTTGTAAGAACAACTCTTTTATAAAATTTATTGGTATTATTGTAGTACTTATTATTAAACAATTTACTTCATAAAGATGCAATACAAAATAACAAATAATCACGGAGTAGAAAAAAACAGAACTGATTAAACAAAGAAATAGAGTAAATATGAAATCTAAGATGGATGTACTGCTTCTTACATGTCATTTATAAGTAGATGGTGACCGAGTAGCCGTGCCCGTTATTTCAGCTACAATTGTAATATATGTAAATACTGTAAGTAGGTAATGTTTACAACAATTTTTTTCAAATTTAAGCCCTACACTACAAAGTCCTACCTAATTATTAAATTAGCAGTAAAATAACAGTAACATTCAATTTAATGTATGTATTACATTACATACATTGGATAGTTTACAACAATTTTTCGAATGTAAGCACACTACAGTATATTATATACTTACTAAGTTCTTAACATACTGTAATATATAGCAAACATACAGTATAAATGTTAATAATAATTAAATTAATATACTTGGCCTATGAAACGTTTTGAGTTTGTAATAAATAACCTTTCAATCTAATTTGAAAGGTATTAAACTGTGGTGCCTGCCGCACTGATTCTGGTATTATATTCCACACTAAAGGCGCTTGTACCTTTATGGATTGTCGAGCTATCATTAGTTTAACTCTAGGTACTACACTGTATCCATTTGTGGCGCTGTGAGTATGATATGTGTGAATGTTTGCTGTTGGTGTTAGTAAAGAAGTTAGAATGTATTGAAATGTAATGTAATAGAATGTAATGAAAACCTATTTCGGTGGGATAAATGTATATTTTTGTATTTTTGTATATTTTTCTGTTCATATTTCAAGAATATTTGTATTTATCTACACATTATGTAGATAAATACACAGGCCATATGTCAAAGGATTAGTTTTCCTGACCCAAAAGTAAATCGTGTAGTTCAAATGCCTTGTAAAGGGAGAGAGAAACTGCATACCACTCGCTTCCATACTGAACCATCTACATCACACCACTCGCTTCCATACTGAACTATCTACATCACACCACTCGCTTCCATACTGAACTATCTACATCACACCACTCGCTTCCATACTGAACTATCTACATCACACCACTCGCTTCCATACTAAACCATCTACATCACACCACTCGCTTCCATACTAACTATTTACATCACACCACTCGCTTCCATACTGAACTATCTACATCACACCACTCGCTTCCATACTGAACCATCTACATCACACCACTCGCTTCCATACTGAACTATCTACATCACACCACTCGCTTCCATACTGAACTATCTACATAACACCACTCGCTTCCATACTGAACTATCTACATCACACCACTCGCTTCCATACTGAACTATCTCCATCACACCACTCGCTTCCATACTGAACTATCTACATCACACCACTCGCTTCCATACTGAACCATCTACATCACACCACTCGCTTCCATACTGAACCATCTACATCACACCACTCGCTTCCATACTGAACCATCTACATCACACCACTCGCTTCCATACTGAACTATCTACATCACACCACTCGCTTCCATACTGAACTATCTACATCACACCACTCGCTTCCATACTAACTATCTACATAACACCACTCGCTTCCATACTGAACTATCTACATCACACCACTCGCTTCCATACTGAACCATCTACATCACACCACTCGCTTCCATACTGAACCATCTACATAACACCACTCGCTTCCATACTGAACTATCTACATAACACCACTCGCTTCCATACTGAACTATCTACATCACACCACTCGCTTCCATACTGAACTATCTCCATCACACCACTAGTGTTGAGAACTGTAACTGTAATTATACTGTAACTGCAACTGTAACTGAATGGTTTTGATGATTTTTTTGATACTGTAACTATAACTGTAACTGTAATTGCGAATTTTGAATACTGTAACTGTAACTGAAACTGTAATTACGAATTTTGAATACTGTAACTGTAACTGAAACTGTAATTACGAATTTTGAATACTGTAACTGAAACTGAAATTAACAAAATCCGATTCAGTTCTCAATCACACAATTAACATGAATGAGCATTTAAAACAGTATTGTAATAAAGTATAGAGTATAGTTTAATAAATGAATAACAGTGGTTACCATATATGGTTACCATATATAATAGGTATCATTTTTAAAACATTGTTATAAAAAAACAATCTCATTTTTTCCACTTCTGAACAAAACCATAATATTACACAATATAAAATCAAAGACCCATTGCCCACTTAGCTCAAATGTGATTTATTTGGCGAGTCAAGTAGTGAACGAAGATCTACAGTAGCATAGTCTATGTTTATCTGTCTCAACTATTAGACTATTATCAGCCTTATCACCACTTTTGCTTCATATTAAATGTAAATGTTTTAGATAAACAAAGAAAAGTTAGGCCTAATGGTAGAGGGATATTAACGGATATATATTTTACATTATTAATTATTAATGTTTTTACCGGTACTATTAATATCACAATCACACTAGAGGCACACTGGAAATTAAATTTTGATCAAGTTTACCATTATAAATTACAAAATTAAACTTAAAAGTGAAAATAGCAGCTTATCGAGGTGGGTCTAACCAAAACAATAAATATATGATTACTAAAACAAATTACGAATTAAGGAAAATGAGCAGGATTCAGAAGCATGGCTTTATAACCAAAACAATAAATGATAACAGTACTGTACAAGCACTGAAACAAGATGTACAGTAAAATGTGGGTGCCTTTAGTGTGATCTTGTGACGTGCCACTTTCATTACATACTATCAGTATATTAGTTACAAAATATTACCATAGCGTGGGTCCAACTTTCCTACCACAACTACCTATTAGCTCTAGAAAGAGGACGTTTCGTAATGAACATTAATATTAGCGTATATTACAGTAATATATTAAAGTGCCTCATTTTTAGTTTCAGATGACTGCTTACTACGTGAGATCATATATATTGAATCTATAACTGAAACTGTAACTGAAACTGAAATGCTCAATTTTGTAATACTGAAACTGTAACTGTAACTGAAATGTTACACTTTGTAATACTGAAACTGTAACTGTAACTGAAATGCAAAACTTTGAATACTGAAACTGTAACTGTAACTGAAATGCAAAACTTTGAATACTGAAACTGTAACTGTAACTGAAATTAGTCAAAATTGATTCAGTTCTCAACACTACACACCACTCGCTTCCATACTGAACTATCTACATCACACCACTCGCTTCCATACTGAACCATCTACATCACACCACTCGCTTCCATACTGAACCATCTACATCACACCACTCGCTTCCATACTGAACCATCTACATCACACCACTCGCTTCCATACTGAACTATCTACATCACACCACTCGCTTCCATACTGAACTATCTACATCACACCACTCGCTTCCATACTAACTATCTACATAACACCACTCGCTTCCATACTGAACTATCTACATCACACCACTCGCTTCCATACTGAACTATCTATACATCACACCACTCGCTTCCATACTGAACCATCTACATCACACCACTCGCTTCCATACTGAACCATCTACATCACACCACTCGCTTCCATACTGAACCATCTACATCACACCACTCGCTTCCATACTGAACTATCTACATCACACCACTCGCTTCCATACTAACTATCTACATCACACCACTCGCTTCCATACTGAACTATCTACATCACACCACTCGCTTCCATACTGAACTATCTACATCACACCACTCGCTTCCATACTGAACTATCTACATCACACCACTCGCTTCCATACTGAACTATCTACATCACACCACTCGCTTCCATACTGAACTATCTACATCACACCACTCGCTTCCATACTGAACTATCTACATCACACCACTCGCTTCCATACTAACTATCTACATCACACCACTCGCTTCCATACTAACTATCTACATCACACCACTCGCTTCCATACTGAACTATCTACATCACACCACTCGCTTCCATACTGAACTATCTATACATCACACCACTCGCTTCCATACTAACTATCTACATCACACCACTCTCTTCCATACTAAACTATCTACATCACACCACTCGCTTCCATACTGAACCATCTACATCACACCACTCGCTTCCATACTGAACTATCTATACATCACACCACTCGCTTCCATACTAACTATCTACATCACACCACTCGCTTCCATACTGAACTATCTACATCACACCACTCGCTTCCATACTGAACTATCTACATCACACCACTCGCTTCCATACTGAACTATATACATCACACCACTCGCTTCCATACTGAACTATCTACATCACACCACTCGCTTCCATACTGAACCATCTACATCACACCACTCGCTTCCATACTGAACTATCTATACATCACACCACTCGCTTCCATACTGAACTATCTACATCACACCACTCGCTTCCATACTGAACCATCTACATCACACCACTCGCTTCCATACTGAACCATCTACATCACACCACTCGCTTCCATACTGAACCATCTACATCACACCACTCGCTTCCATACTGAACTATCTACATCACACCACTCGCTTCCATACTGAACCATCTACATCACACCACTCGCTTCCATACTGAACTATCTATACATCACACCACTCGCTTCCATACTAACTATCTACATCACACCACTCGCTTCCATACTAACTATCTACATCACACCACTCGCTTCCATACTGAACCATCTACATCACACCACTCGCTTCCATACTGAACTATCTATACATCACACCACTCGCTTCCATACTAACTATCTACATCACACCACTCGCTTCCATACTGAACTATCTACATCACACCACTCGCTTCCATACTGAACTATCTACATCACACCACTCGCTTCCATACTAACTATCTACATCACACCACTCGCTTCCATACTAACTATCTACATCACACCACTCGCTTCCATACTGAACTATCTACATCACACCACTCGCTTCCATACTGAACTATCTATACATCACACCACTCGCTTCCATACTAACTATCTACATCACACCACTCGCTTCCATACTGAACTATCTACATCACACCACTCGCTTCCATACTAACTATCTACATCACACCACTCGCTTCCATACTGAACTATCTACATCACACCACTCGCTTCCATACTAAACTATCTACATCACACCACTCGCTTCCATACTGAACTAACTATATACATCACACCACTCGCTTCCATACTGAACTATCTACATCACACCACTCGCTTCCATACTGAACTAACTATCTACATCACACCACTCGCTTCCATACTGAACTATCTACATCACACCACTCGCTTCCATACTAACTATCTACATCACACCACTCGCTTCCATACTAAACTATCTACATCACACCACTCGCTTCCATACTGAACTAACTATCTACATCACACCACTCGCTTCCATACTAACTATCTACATCACACCACTCGCTTCCATACTGAACCATCTACATCACACCACTCGCTTCCATACTGAACTATCTACATCACACCACTCGCTTCCATACTAAACTATCTACATCACACCACTCGCTTCCATACTGAACTAACTATCTACATCACACCACTCGCTTCCATACTAACTATCTACATCACACCACTCGCTTCCATACTGAACTATCTACATCACACCACTCGCTTCCATACTAAACTATCTACATCACACCACTCGCTTCCATACTGAACTAACTATATACATCACACCACTCGCTTCCATACTGAACTATCTACATCACACCACTCGCTTCCATACTGAACTATCTACATCACACCACTCGCTTCCATACTGAACTATCTACATCACACCACTCGCTTCCATACTGAACCATCTACATCACACCACTCGCTTCCATACTGAACTATCTACATCACACCACTCGCTTCCATACTGAACTAACTATCTACATCACACCACTCGCTTCCATACTAACTATCTACATCACACCACTCGCTTCCATACTGAACTATCTACATCACACCACTCGCTTCCATACTAAACTATCTACATCACACCACTCGCTTCCATACTGAACTAACTATATACATCACACCACTCGCTTCCATACTGAACTAACTATCTACATCACACCACTCGCTTCCATACTGAACCATCTACATCACACCACTCGCTTCCATACTGAACTATCTACATCACACCACTCGCTTCCATACTAAACTATCTACATCACACCACTCGCTTCCATACTGAACCATCTACATCACACCACTCGCTTCCATACTGAACTATCTACATCACACCACTCGCTTCCATACTGAACTATCTACATCACACCACTCGCTTCCATACTAAACTATCTACATCACACCACTCGCTTCCATACTGAACTAACTATCTACATCACACCACTCGCTTCCATACTAACTATCTACATCACACCACTCGCTTCCATACTGAACCATCTACATCACACCACTCGCTTCCATACTGAACTATCTACATCACACCACTCGCTTCCATACTAAACTATCTACATCACACCACTCGCTTCCATACTGAACTAACTATCTACATCACACCACTCGCTTCCATACTAACTATCTACATCACACCACTCGCTTCCATACTGAACTATCTACATCACACCACTCGCTTCCATACTAAACTATCTACATCACACCACTCGCTTCCATACTGAACTAACTATCTACATCACACCACTCGCTTCCATACTGAACTATCTACATCACACCACTCGCTTCCATACTGAACTATCTACATCACACCACTCGCTTCCATACTGAACTATCTACATCACACCACTCGCTTCCATACTCAACTGTCTACATCACACCACTCGCTTCCATACTAAACTATCTACATCACACCACTCGCTTCCATACTGAACTATCTACATCACACCACTCGCTTCCATACTAAACTATCTACATCACACCACTCGCTTCCATACTGAACTAACTATCTACATCACACCACTCGCTTCCATACTAACTATCTACATCACACCACTCGCTTCCATACTGAACCATCTACATCACACCACTCGCTTCCATACTGAACTATCTACATCACACCACTCGCTTCCATACTGAACCTATCTACATCACACCACTCGCTTCCATACTGAACTATCTACATCACACCACTCGCTTCCATACTAAACTATCTACATCACACCACTCGCTTCCATACTGAACTAACTATCTACATCACACCACTCGCTTCCATACTAACTATCTACATCACACCACTCGCTTCCATACTGAACTATCTACATCACACCACTCGCTTCCATACTAAACTATCTACATCACACCACTCGCTTCCATACTGAACTAACTATCTACATCACACCACTCGCTTCCATACTGAACTAACTATCTACATCACACCACTCGCTTCCATACTGAACTATCTACATCACACCACTCGCTTCCATACTAACTATCTACATCACACCACTCGCTTCCATACTGAACTATCTACATCACACCACTCGCTTCCATACTAACTATCTACATCACACCACTCGCTTCCATACTGAACTATCTACATCACACCACTCGCTTCCATACTAAACTATCTACATCACACCACTCGCTTCCATACTGAACTAACTATCTACATCACACCACTCGCTTCCATACTGAACTACTATCTACATCACACCACTCGCTTCCATACTGAACTAACTATCTACATCACACCACTCGCTTCCATACTGAACTATCTACATCACACCACTCGCTTCCATACTGAACTATCTACATCACACCACTCGCTTCCATACTAACTATCTACATCACACCACTCGCTTCCATACTAAACTATCTACATCACACCACTCGCTTCCATACTGAACTAACTATCTACATCACACCACTCGCTTCCATACTGAACTATCTACATCACACCACTCGCTTCCATACTGAACTAACTATCTACATCACACCACTCGCTTCCATACTGAACTATCTACATCACACCACTCGCTTCCATACTGAACTATCTACATCACACCACTCGCTTCCATACTGAACTATCTACATCACACCACTCGCTTCCATACTAAACTATCTACATCACACCACTCGCTTCCATACTGAACTAACTATCTACATCACACCACTCGCTTCCATACTGAACTATCTACATCACACCACTCGCTTCCATACTGAACTATCTACATCACACCACTCGCTTCCATACTGAACTATCTACATCACACCACTCGCTTCCATACTGAACTATCTACATCACACCACTCGCTTCCATACTGAACTACTATCTACATCACACCACTCGCTTCCATACTAACTATCTACATCACACCACTCGCTTCCATACTGAACTATCTACATCACACCACTCGCTTCCATACTGAACTATCTACATCACACCACTCGCTTCCATACTGAACTATCTACATCACACCACTCGCTTCCATACTGAACTATCTACATCACACCACTCGCTTCCATACTGAACTATCTACATCACACCACTCGCTTCCATACTGAACTATCTACATCACACCACTCGCTTCCATACTGAACTATCTACATCACACCACTCGCTTCCATACTGAACTATCTACATCACACCACTCGCTTCCATACTGAACTATCTACATCACACCACTCGCTTCCATACTGAACTATCTACATCACACCACTCGCTTCCATACTGAACTATCTACATCACACCACTCGCTTCCATACTGAACTATCTACATCACACCACTCGCTTCCATACTGAACTATCTACATCACACCACTCGCTTCCATACTGAACTATCTACATCACACCACTCGCTTCCATACTGAACTATCTACATCACACCACTCGCTTCCATACTAACTATCTACATCACACCACTCGCTTCCATACTGAACTATCTACATCACACCACTCGCTTCCATACTGAACTATCTACATCACACCACTCGCTTCCATACTGAACTATCTACATCACACCACTCGCTTCCATACTGAACTATCTACATCACACCACTCGCTTCCATACTAACTATCTACATCACACCACTCGCTTCCATACTGAACTATCTACATCACACCACTCGCTTCCATACTGAACTATCTACATCACACCACTCGCTTCCATACTGAACTATCTACATCACACCACTCGCTTCCATACTGAACTATCTACATCACACCACTCGCTTCCATACTGAACTATCTACATCACACCACTCGCTTCCATACTGAACTATCTACATCACACCACTCGCTTCCATACTGAACTATCTACATCACACCACTCGCTTCCATACTGAACTATCTACATCACACCACTCGCTTCCATACTGAACTATCTACATCACACCACTCGCTTCCATACTGAACTATCTACATCACACCACTCGCTTCCATACTGAACTATCTACATCACACCACTCGCTTCCATACTGAACTATCTACATCACACCACTCGCTTCCATACTGAACTATCTACATCACACCACTCGCTTCCATACTGAACTATCTACATCACACCACTCGCTTCCATACTGAACTATCTACATCACACCACTCGCTTCCATACTGAACTATCTACATCACACCACTCGCTTCCATACTGAACTATCTACATCACACCACTCGCTTCCATACTGAACTATCTACATCACACCACTCGCTTCCATACTGAACTATCTACATCACACCACTCGCTTCCATACTGAACTATCTACATCACACCACTCGCTTCCATACTGAACTATCTACATCACACCACTCGCTTCCATACTGAACTATCTACATCACACCACTCGCTTCCATACTGAACTATCTACATCACACCACTCGCTTCCATACTGAACTATCTACATCACACCACTCGCTTCCATACTGAACTATCTACATCACACCACTCGCTTCCATACTGAACTATCTACATCACACCACTCGCTTCCATACTGAACTATCTACATCACACCACTCGCTTCCATACTGAACTATCTACATCACACCACTCGCTTCCATACTGAACTATCTACATCACACCACTCGCTTCCATACTGAACTATCTACATCACACCACTCGCTTCCATACTGAACTATCTACATCACACCACTCGCTTCCATACTGAACTATCTACATCACACCACTCGCTTCCATACTGAACTATCTACATCACACCACTCGCTTCCATACTGAACTATCTACATCACACCACTCGCTTCCATACTGAACTATCTACATCACACCACTCGCTTCCATACTGAACTATCTACATCACACCACTCGCTTCCATACTGAACTATCTACATCACACCACTCGCTTCCATACTGAACTAACTATCTACATCACACCACTCGCTTCCATACTGAACTACTATCTACATCACACCACTCGCTTCCATACTGAACTATCTACATCACACCACTCGCTTCCATACTGAACTATCTACATCACACCACTCGCTTCCATACTGAACTATCTACATCACACCACTCGCTTCCATACTGAACTATCTACATCACACCACTCGCTTCCATACTGAACTATCTACATCACACCACTCGCTTCCATACTGAACTATCTACATCACACCACTCGCTTCCATACTGAACTATCTACATCACACCACTCGCTTCCATACTGAACTACTATCTACATCACACCACTCGCTTCCATACTGAACTACTATCTACATCACACCACTCGCTTCCATACTGAACTAACTATCTACATCACACCACTCGCTTCCATACTGAACTATCTACATCACACCACTCGCTTCCATACTGAACTATCTACATCACACCACTCGCTTCCATACTGAACTAACTATCTACATCACACCACTCGCTTCCATACTGAACTATCTACATCACACCACTCGCTTCCATACTGAACTAACTATCTACATCACACCACTCGCTTCCATACTGAACTATCTACATCACACCACTCGCTTCCATACTGAACCTATCTACATCACACCACTCGCTTCCATACTGAACTATCTACATCACACCACTCGCTTCCATACTAACTATCTACATCACACCACTCGCTTCCATACTGAACTATCTACATCACACCACTCGCTTCCATACTGAACTATCTACATCACACCACTCGCTTCCATACTGAACTAACTATCTACATCACACCACTCGCTTCCATACTGAACCTATCTACATCACACCACTCGCTTCCATACTAACTATCTACATCACACCACTCGCTTCCATACTGAACTATCTACATCACACCACTCGCTTCCATACTGAACTATCTACATCACACCACTCGCTTCCATACTGAACTATCTACATCACACCACTCGCTTCCATACTGAACTATCTACATCACACCACTCGCTTCCATACTGAACTATCTACATCACACCACTCGCTTCCATACTGAACTATCTACATCACACCACTCGCTTCCATACTGAACTATCTACATCACACCACTCGCTTCCATACTGAACTATCTACATCACACCACTCGCTTCCATACTGAACTATCTACATCACACCACTCGCTTCCATACTGAACTATCTACATCACACCACTCGCTTCCATACTGAACTAACTATATACATCACACCACTCGCTTCCATACTGAACTATCTACATCACACCACTCGCTTCCATACTGAACTATCTACATCACACCACTCGCTTCCATACTGAACTATCTACATCACACCACTCGCTTCCATACTGAACTATCTACATCACACCACTCGCTTCCATACTGAACTATCTACATCACACCACTCGCTTCCATACTGAACTATCTACATCACACCACTCGCTTCCATACTGAACTATCTACATCACACCACTCGCTTCCATACTGAACTATCTACATCACACCACTCGCTTCCATACTGAACTAACTATATACATCACACCACTCGCTTCCATACTGAACTATCTACATCACACCACTCGCTTCCATACTGAACTATCTACATCACACCACTCGCTTCCATACTGAACTATCTACATCACACCACTCGCTTCCATACTGAACCATCTACATCACACCACTCGCTTCCATACTGAACTAACTATATACATCACACCACTCGCTTCCATACTGAACTATCTACATCACACCACTCGCTTCCATACTGAACTATCTACATCACACCACTCGCTTCCATACTGAACCATCTACATCACACCACTCGCTTCCATACTGAACCATCTACATCACACCACTCGCTTCCATACTGAACCATCTACATCACACCACTCGCTTCCATACTGAACTAACTATATACATCACACCACTCGCTTCCATACTGAACCATCTACATCACACCACTCGCTTCCATACTGAACCATCTACATCACACCACTCGCTTCCATACTGAACTATCTACATCACACCACTCGCTTCCATACTGAACTATCTACATCACACCACTCGCTTCCATACTGAACCATCTACATCACACCACTCGCTTCCATACTGAACTATCTACATCACACCACTCGCTTCCATACTGAACCATCTACATCACACCACTCGCTTCCATACTAACTATCTACATCACACCACTCGCTTCCATACTAACTATCTACATCACACCACTCGCTTCCATACTGAACTATATACATCACACCACTCGCTTCCATACTGAACTATCTACATCACACCACTCGCTTCCATACTGAACTAACTATCTACATCACACCACTCGCTTCCATACTGAACCATCTACATCACACCACTCGCTTCCATACTAACTATCTACATCACACCACTCGCTTCCATACTGAACTATCTACATCACACCACTCGCTTCCATACTGAACTATCTACATCACACCACTCGCTTCCATACTGAACTATCTACATCACACCACTCGCTTCCATACTGAACTATCTACATCACACCACTCGCTTCCATACTAACTATCTACATCACACCACTCGCTTCCATACTGAACTATCTACATCACACCACTCGCTTCCATACTGAACTATCTACATCACACCACTCGCTTCCATACTGAACTATCTACATCACACCACTCGCTTCCATACTGAACTATCTACATCACACCACTCGCTTCCATACTGAACTATCTACATCACACCACTCGCTTCCATACTGAACTAACTATATACATCACACCACTCGCTTCCATACTGAACTATCTACATCACACCACTCGCTTCCATACTGAACTATCTACATCACACCACTCGCTTCCATACTGAACTATCTACATCACACCACTCGCTTCCATACTGAACTATCTACATCACACCACTCGCTTCCATACTGAACTATCTACATCACACCACTCGCTTCCATACTGAACTATCTACATCACACCACTCGCTTCCATACTGAACTATCTACATCACACCACTCGCTTCCATACTGAACTAACTATATACATCACACCACTCGCTTCCATACTGAACTATCTACATCACACCACTCGCTTCCATACTGAACTATCTACATCACACCACTCGCTTCCATACTGAACTATCTACATCACACCACTCGCTTCCATACTGAACCATCTACATCACACCACTCGCTTCCATACTGAACTAACTATATACATCACACCACTCGCTTCCATACTGAACTATCTACATCACACCACTCGCTTCCATACTGAACTATCTACATCACACCACTCGCTTCCATACTGAACCATCTACATCACACCACTCGCTTCCATACTGAACCATCTACATCACACCACTCGCTTCCATACTGAACCATCTACATCACACCACTCGCTTCCATACTGAACTAACTATATACATCACACCACTCGCTTCCATACTGAACCATCTACATCACACCACTCGCTTCCATACTGAACCATCTACATCACACCACTCGCTTCCATACTGAACTATCTACATCACACCACTCGCTTATATACTGAACCATCTACATCACACCACTCGCTTCCATACTGAACTATCTACATCACACCACTCGCTTCCATACTGAACTATCTACATCACACCACTCGCTTCCATACTGAACCATCTACATCACACCACTCGCTTCCATACTGAACTATCTACATCACACCACTCGCTTCCATACTGAACTATCTACATCACACCACTCGCTTCCATACTGAACCATCTACATCACACCACTCGCTTCCATACTGAACTATCTACATCACACCACTCGCTTCCATACTGAACTATCTACATCACACCACTCGCTTCCATACTGAACCATCTACATCACACCACTCGCTTCCATACTGAACTAACTATATACATCACACCACTCGCTTCCATACTGAACTATCTACATCACACCACTCGCTTATATACTGAACCATCTACATCACACCACTCGCTTCCATACTGAACTATCTACATCACACCACTCGCTTCCATACTGAACTAACTATCTACATCACACCACTCGCTTCCATACTGAACCATCTACATCACACCACTCGCTTCCATACTAACTATATACATCACACCACTCGCTTCCATACTGAACCATCTACATCACACCACTCGCTTCCATACTGAACTATCTACATCACACCACTCGCTTCCATACTGAACCATCTACATCACACCACTCGCTTCCATACTAACTATATACATCACACCACTCGCTTCCATACTGAACCATCTACATCACACCACTCGCTTCCATACTAACTATATACATCACACCACTCGCTTCCATACTGAACCATCTACATCACACCACTCGCTTCCATACTAACTATATACATCACACCACTCGCTTCCATACTGAACCATCTACATCACACCACTCGCTTCCATACTAACTATATACATCACACCACTCGCTTCCATACTGAACCATCTACATCACACCACTCGCTTCCATACTGAACCATCTACATCACACCACTCGCTTCCATACTGAACCATCTACATCACACCACTCGCTTCCATACTGAACCATCTACATCACACCACTCGCTTCCATACTGAACTAACTATATACATCACACCACTCGCTTCCATACTGAACCATCTACATCACACCACTCGCTTCCATACTGAACTATCTACATCACACCACTCGCTTCCATACTGAACTATCTACATCACACCACTCGCTTCCATACTGAACCATCTACATCACACCACTCGCTTCCATACTGAACTAACTATATACATCACACCACTCGCTTCCATACTGAACTATCTACATCACACCACTCGCTTCCATACTGAACCATCTACATCACACCACTCGCTTCCATACTAACTATATACATCACACCACTCGCTTCCATACTGAACCATCTACATCACACCACTCGCTTCCATACTGAACTATCTACATCACACCACTCGCTTCCATACTGAACCATCTACATCACACCACTCGCTTCCATACTAACTATATACATCACACCACTCGCTTCCATACTGAACCATCTACATCACACCACTCGCTTCCATACTAACTATATACATCACACCACTCGCTTCCATACTGAACCATCTACATCACACCACTCGCTTCCATACTAACTATATACATCACACCACTCGCTTCCATACTGAACCATCTACATCACACCACTCGCTTCCATACTAACTATATACATCACACCACTCGCTTCCATACTGAACCATCTACATCACACCACTCGCTTCCATACTGAACTATCTACATCACACCACTCGCTTCCATACTGAACCATCTACATCACACCACTCGCTTCCATACTGAACTATCTACATCACACCACTCGCTTCCATACTGAACTAACTATATACATCACACCACTCGCTTCCATACTGAACTATCTACATCACACCACTCGCTTCCATACTAACTATCTACATCACACCACTCGCTTCCATACTGAACTATCTACATCACACCACTCGCTTCCATACTGAACTATCTACATCACACCACTCGCTTCCATACTGAACTATCTACATCACACCACTCGCTTCCATACTAACTATCTACATCACACCACTCGTTTCCATACCATAATTGGTATCACATCTTCACTCCACCACCATCATCATCATGTAGCTAGCTATTCATCCATATTACGCAGTCCGAAGGAACATATAAGATATTGTAAAAATATTGATTTTACAGTCGTCGCTCGACAAACAAAGCAGCGGGGAATTATATATTGTATAATTCCGCAGCATTGTACTGGTGGGTGTAAATCGATGCCAACATCTTTATTTATTATGTGATGAATGATGGAAGATTGCAGAATTATTTAATTAATTTAATTTAATTGTTTACTTCAGCGTAAAAGCCATATCTAAAAACTATGGTGCACAAATTTAAAATAGGAATATATCAAGTAAAATAAATTAAGTAAAAATAAAATAATAATCAGACACATCGCATGTTGTAAGTACTATATGTAGCAGATGTAACACACCAATTTGTTACGCATGCACGAGATTAAATAATTATTAGATTTATTTACAAGAATATGAAGGATAAAACAGGACCATTTAAAAATTTCAGTAAAAGATCGGATATTAAGATCACGTAGCATTAAAGTGGCATGGCACTATTAATTTCTTGAGTTTCTCCGTTGCACAGCAGAATGTGAATGAGCAGAATGCCTTACACAATTAGTTCGAGCTACGCTGGTTTTATAATGATATGACTGGAGAGAGTAAATGTCAGACCACAGTGAACAACAGTAAATATTTGAACAAAAAGTGTTGAATAATATTACCTTAACGCGATCTGAACAATTACCAAATCTCCTAATGACCATATTAGTTCTAGAATAAAAGGATCCGGTTTGGTCGATAATATCGGCGACATCAGATAAATCTCTTGAAATTATATGGCCTAGGTATTTAAAATTATCAACATAAGTTCAATATTCTAGAATCTAAGAATATAGAAGCAGGTGTATAAATAGTATAAATAGTGACGTATGTTTGCTCTGAAGAAACATGCACTTAGATTTCTTTGCATCGAATGACATACAGTGTTCCGTAGCAAATGATACACATATATTCAATAGGGATTGCAGTGTACAAGGATTTATGGTAATAATGCAAATATCATCTGCATAAATTAAACGGTTGATTACTGAACCATCTAAAGTGCAGCCTAGTTCAGAAGCGTTTATTATTTTACTT
Organism: Nemertoderma westbladi; assembly: GCA_032718475.1. Classification (NCBI taxonomy): domain Eukaryota; kingdom Metazoa; phylum Xenacoelomorpha; order Nemertodermatida; family Nemertodermatidae; genus Nemertoderma; species Nemertoderma westbladi. The sequence continues at coordinate 31,969 of JAUCBJ010002392.1, forward strand.
ATTCCATTGAATTCAGAACCCTCACAACCCCGAATAACGAAAGACTCAAGGTGACACAATCAATTGATATATTTGATGGATTTCAATATTTTGTGCTGGCACCATACAAGTTTGAGATGACTAGTTAGATAATAATTTATTCCATTGAATTCAGAGTCTCCATAAACCTCTAAAAAGAGAGAAATAAGTTATCACAATCAATTGAACAATTGAATGTATTTTCAAAAGTTGTGCTGGCATCAAATTTTGCACACAGCATGGAAAATTACTTGAATTGATACCCCTGGTGCAACTGGATATATTCCATCGAAATCAGAACCTCAAAAATCCCATATTGTGCAAAAACCAGGTTCAAGCAATCAATTTACAAAATTTACACATTTCAAAATTTGGTGCTGGCACCAAAATTTGGCACCGCCGAAAAAAAACAAGTTTGAAATTTCTAAATTTATTTATATGAATTCCATCTAATTGCAAACACCAAAAAACCGGTTTTAAATCATAAACCAAGTTACAAATCATATTTCTTGCAAAGTAATTTTAAAAAAAACCCTCAAAAAAGTGCCAAAAGTAGGGTTGAAAAATGGTGCTATAACTCGAAAACTTCCTAATATTTTTAAAACTATTTTCACTATAAGTAAGACATTTGGAAGATAAAATAGGAAGATTTTTAGGAAAAGTCATTAAATTTCAGATTCCCAACTGCGTTTGTTTCTGAGTTAACACAAAAAACCATGGGGGGAGGGGGGAATCATCTTTAATAGGGTTAAAGATGCGATGGAATATACCACGAACTACACCACGTCTGAAAGACTCAAGCGCCGTTGAAAGTGCATAGTCAACTCGAGTGACAACAAAATCAAGAAAGGACAAGAGGCCCTCTTCCTCCATCTCAAGGGTATGCTTGAGATTGGGATTGGGGTCATTGACTTCTACCAGCTTCTCAGTGGGATCGTTACTGCCAACGCTAAATACATCATCAACGTACCTATCACTAAGCTTGGTGCCAGAACCGATCCTCCCGTCGAGGAGGATCGATCCAAGGGACTCCCTTACGAAACGTTAGTGGCACAGTTCGGAGTGAGGATGGAATAGTCCAACGTGAGACTGTTGAGTTGGTGTTCAGACAACCACATCATGACACACTGCGGCGAGCCCAATACACGTTGGCTGACTGACTGGCATAAATTGTTTAAACATTTAAAGTAATTGCTAGACAAAAGCTTACAAAAGCTTTAAATGTATTGCATTCAAACACGCAAGCCGAAAGCACACAAGCAAAAACATGATTGGCGTAAAAGTTTGTTGTGCTGCTTCCCAGTGGTTAGTTACCTACCTTACAGAGCTCTCTCTTCATTTCAATACCCATTCTGTCTCCCTTTGTGAATTTCTCTCTACAATTCCTTGCTTGGCCTCCTGAAAAATGCCTTCAGCTGCGGTTGGCTAATAGGCTTACCGGGAATTGTGCTGTGTAGCACTTTATGTAGCTAAATCGACAAAACTGAACACAATTTGGCGTCTACAGTACATGTACTGGTGGTGTACAATAGGTATAATCACCAAGCACTGGGTACTGCATGAGTATCAGCCGTGTAAAGCTTTCTCACCTGATGTATAAAGTTTTCCTACCTGCCATTACAATTTATCTTACATTGCTTGTGTGAATTTCTCTCACCTGCCTTATAAATTCGATGCCAATTCCTCCTGAGTTACATAACACAGTTGGCCTAATGCAGTAATATATCAATTTTGATTGATTAAAATACTATTTACAGGAATTTTAAATAAATTCTAAATCATTATTGAGGTAATACGTTGCAATATGGCAATAAATTCACTTCTACTTATTGTCATGGTAGTCAGTATGAGCTGCGCTACAGATCTAGACCCATGTGATCCTCTCATAGAGCTGTACCCAGAGGACAACCTCGGCGGAGAGAAAGTGGAAATCTCTACCAAAACCAACACGGAGCAGTTAGCTGCACTAAACATGAGTGATGCAGTTGTTTCAGTCGACGTAAAGTGTGGCACGTAAGTTCCAATAATCTAATAATAAATTATTACAGTATTTGGTTAGTATAAATGGTGAAATAGAATAAAATTAGTCATTAAGTGATAATTATGGAGCCCCTCTAAAAGGACATCATACTTTTTTTTTATTTTACCACATTATTTGATGGTGATTAGAAGTTTTATGGACATTCCTCTAGGGTGACACACTTACACCATCTTATTCATAATTCTGGTTGACTATTTGGCAATATGGTAAGTCCTTAGATCATCATAATGATGATAGGGGTAATGCTAATGGTAACACCAAAAGTCGAGGAAATCCAGCCTAGTACCTAACTGATCTAGACTTTGCCGATGACTAAAGAGTGCTCTCAGAATCTTTATTATGGAGCCCAACGGCTCCTCAGATTATTAGAACAGGCTGCTTCTAATTTTGGACTTCTTGTTAAATTCAAGAAGACCAAAATTTTGATAGTTAACTTTGATAGTCCTCATGAAATATCTGATCATATGAGCTTAATATAACATCAATGGACGACTTCTGAAAACTGACTTTCTTTCAAAAACTCGAATTGAGCATATGGACGACTTCTGTTACCTGGGATCATGGATCTGAAAGTCAGGTGAGGACCTTCGAATACGTAACGTTAAGGCATGGGCAGCATTGAATGGGCATTCCAATAAATTTGAAGATTTGATTTGGAATAAGATTTGGAAGTCACAGAGAATACACCGGAAACTGGTACCGATTATTTAGTCACCGTTTGTACCAGTTCTACTGCTGCTCAATGGAGTACCATTTTTTTTAAGCCAGCATAGCATCTCATATGCAGCTTCAATGCAGCAGGCGGATTAAAGATATATCTAATTGTTTACAAAGTGTCTAAACAATAGTCTTCCCGATCTAGTACCACAAGTCCCAGCTACTGCCATGAGCCCCTAGCTACTACCACAGTCCTAGATATCATGAGTCATAGGTAGCACAAGATCAAGAGTTTTTATATAATTAAAATGTAGTCATAGTACACTGCAAATCTAAAAATTTTGGGCTAATTCTGGAACATAATTAATAATTGGATTTCTATTTCTAGATGGATACTTTACGAAAACGAGTTTGACGGGGTTACTGATATTCTAGAACCGGGGAGCTATTCATCAGTCCTCCTGTCTACTTCTAATATAATGAGCTCTCTGAGAGTCATACCAGAACACGGAATCATATTATTCCATGAGCCATTCTACTCAGGTACGGAACCCGAATGTGCTTTTAAATAACAGTGCATTTATAGCGCCAGTAGTGTACGTTGTTATTTATTTTATGCGGTCTATTTAGTTTAGAGTTGTACATTGTTATACGGAATACACAGCGGTACTTGATGATTAGGTTATATGTTTGTCTCATGTACAGCATTCCAGGTTTATATGTTTGTCTCATGTACAGCATTCCAGTTTGTCAGTTTGTTGTTAGTCTGTTCTGCAGTAGTGATTACAGGATTACATAAATGCCACAGTCAGGGACTGAGAGTTCTGTTTTCCACCTTATTGGCATAGTGGCTGAGATGTTTGTTCAAATCTACGCTACAATCAAATATTATTCACATCAATAGGTCTATATAGGTTTTGTACCTTGACACTTTATATCTGAAGACTCTATTTTACAATTTAGAAAACTTATCTGTGCTTCAAGCCGAGTGTAACAAACTTGACGTATTGGGTGTTCTCATCAAACCTGAAAAAATTAGTGTAGTTCCACAGTATGTTTCTCCTAGATTCTTAGTCAAATACCAAATGGTGGCAAGAGATTGGTCACTGCCTTTACAAATATTTGCCAGTTTTGCTGCGTAATTCCCACTGCTAATGCTAAATGAGATGACATTTTGCACAACCTCCATAGTCTTAACCCTATCCATACCGGGGGGGGGGGGGGGGGGGGGACTTTTGGAGACGCACTTTATTTGATTGCTTGGTTCAAAGCCAAACCACATTTATTGCAAGTGAAATTCCGTTACTTTTCCTAAAATTTATTATTCTTTATCTTAAAACAAAAATTAATTTTCATATTATTATTTATGACCATGAAAATGACACGTAAACTGACCTGTCTCTGAAACTGTCATATTATTGCTGAACTATTGTAGGAGGGAAATTTAAAATTCAATCAATTTAATATAAATTTAAAATCAATTTAAACATAATTATAGGATATAAATATTATATTTGAGCATTAGTGTGTGGCATATTTGAAAAGAGGAATAAATTTTGTATCTAAAACTTTTTACTTTAAAGTAATATCATCACACCACACAAAGTTATATGCTTCCAAACTTTACGTCCCCAAAAGTCCCCCCCCCCCGGTAGTTTGAGCGTCTAAAGTACCCCGGTATGGATAGGGTTAAGTTTGTTAAAGTCGGATCTTACTAAGAGTTCTTTTCAAATTCCAGTGGAAGATTCTTCAAAACCCTTTTAGGCACCATAAAACCATTTAAGGGTATACGATCCTTGTGAGGGCAGCTACTGGTATGTCTGGAAGTTCAGAATGGTTCGACGAGTTAATGAGCAGTGTTCTGGGTGACTTAGTTCAGGCAGTGACTCTTTATAGATGATAGGTCATATAATGTGGGAAACACAATTTATGAGCTGTTCAACAATGGGAAATTTTGTTTCAGCGGTTTTCTAATAATAACTTGTCTTTCTGGTAACAAAATTGTAATCACTCCGAAATCTACTATAATATTATGTTGGGTTTGGAATTCAGGAACTTTGTCCATCAGCAGTCATTAACTATCTTTTGACAAATATAAATAATTTTTCGATATCATTATTATTAGTCAAAAGACATGCCGGTAAAATATGGAGGTAAATATGGAGTAAAATATGCCGGGTTTACAGTATAACTGTAATAATAGCTGTAAATTATGACAATAATTTTTAAAAGATATTTTCGAGATCATGCTGAATAATATATAAAAAAGGGGCTTTGAAAATTGAGGGAAGGACATCTTATTTTGGTAATAAAATATGCCTGTCAAATATTTTGTTGTCAAATGTTCCCGTTTTGTATTGATTATATTAAACCAAGATTTAATACAATTATACACAGCTGTATATTCCCTCCAATGAGGTGTGTCCCTGGTTTTAAGGTTAAGTGTGTGTTTGGAAAAACGGTGACGGGGTCAGTCAAAACGATCAAGAATGTAATATTTTCAAAAGTATATTGACGAAAATAATGAAATAGAACGGCTTGTTTGTAACACAACATAATATTTGATTGTGTCGAAAGTCCTCTCTCTATCTTCCAACTTTAGGCCTCTTTTCCAATTTATCCTAATTGTTGTAGGAGATACTCTACAGACCTGCAACACTCCCATAATCACATTTGATGGGGATGCATTCCACAGGTGTAGCCTCCCAGACCTTGGAGTTTACGTCGCAAAGTCTCTAGTCATAACAGGGAGATACCCATGGATGGCCTGGAGGTAATAATACAAAATATACGGTAATATTATATAATTTTATAATTTATATTATAATTGTCAGTGGGAGAGAAACTTGAATACAAAACCAGCAGATTTACATTTTGTTTAC
>JAUCBJ010002394.1:0-80002 GCA_032718475.1 Nemertoderma westbladi
TGTTGCTATGTAAGCCTAATGTATTATTCGACTGAAGGTATTATATAATCTCTGACAATATTATTCACCTTCGGGAATATTAACAGTTCCTTTAGGACGTGGCGCTTTATCTATATAAACAGAGTTATGACTTAAACTACTCACAACGATATGGCTTAATTATAATTCACATATATGGCGCATTCTTTAGGAATTGCTTCTTTAACAGACTCACTCATACACAATGCTGCACAATACTGCACACTAATTTGCCAATCTTCACTGATTTTAGTCACATATAAAAGGAACACAGACTGACTCATGTAGGGTCTATCAAATAACATTAGATTCACTTCAAACCACTTTAACATAAGTCACAATCGTTTATCTGTAACCCTTCTCTCTTACCTTCGGTATATCAAGAATATTGGGTTTCGGGGTTATTTATCGTTATTCCAAATATAATAATTCATCAACCATGTTATGAAGAACTGACAGTAAATAGCAGTATAAAACAACAATGAAAACACTGATTGTTATGAGTTTGTAATGTTTCAGCAGTCAGTATGTATGATCAGTCAGCAGTAGTCGTTAGGTTAAAGGATATATGCCCTTTATAATTAAACCTACTAGTGTAAGACTAAAAAACAGTAAAGCACAAAATACTTCCAAGCCGTTCTTTCTTTGGCTCAGGACTGAATGTAAACACTGCACATAGGCATTGCGTCATTTCTCGGAAATTTTCTGTACAAGGAGCCACAAAACGCTCTAATTGGCTGACTGAACTGAGAGACGCCGTAGAACAAAGGAAATCAACACGTATGAATGTCAGCTGTTAACCGTAGTCATAGTAACTACTGTTCAAGAGTAGCTATCACCCCTTTGCGTCACGAATTGCCATAGAATCATAAAATATGCCTTTCACAGTACACATACGGAGGAAATAGGTCTTAGATCCTCTAAAAACACCGATACAGCAATAATACGGTCTCTTACACTTATTAAATCAACTACAGAGTATTTTAATGGAAAAGATAATAAAAATAACGGGGCAATTCAGCAAAGGCTTTTACAACATGCGTAGAACATAGTCAACCACAATAATGAACAAGAATGGTCCAAGTGTGTCTCCTTGGAGGACACCCCATAACACTTCAAATGGTTCTGTGTCACTGTCAATAGTAGACACAAATGTTGTCGAACCATCGTAAACTGATCTGATTGCTGCAATAATTTCATCAGGAATCCCATATAATGAAAGTATGCTGAACATACGTGAGCGAGAGACTGAATCAAAAGCCTTGAAGAAGTCAACAAAGATAACAGCCAGATAGATGCCTGTCTTTCTTTTTTGATATAATTCTTCAATTATCCTTCTAAGTGCCAAAATGGGCTCCATGGTCCCACGACCTTTACGGAACCCATTCTGATTTCCACGGAGCAGTCTCTCAATGGGATCCCTGATGCGATTTAATAGAATCCTAGAATCCATTACCCATTCAAAATGTTTGATCAACAACGACGAGAGTGCAATCGCTCTATAATTATTCGAAACATTCTGATCGCCCAATTTGTCCTTTATGAGTGGAATGATTGCACATGTTAGTATGAACTGAGGAACGGAGCCATGTGATAAGAAAACATTAAATAATTTACTCAGATGTACACGTAATTCAGGATGTCCATTTATTAAACAATCAGAATCAAATCCAAATGTGACGTCACACTTTGAACTTTTAAGTCTATGAAGACCATCAGAAATCAATTCCGGGGAAATACTTGGCAAATCATCAGTAGAGCACCCTCTCAGCTTCTCTGAAATTGTATCGTTCATTTTTTCTACATCGGAACCATAAGGTTGATTAAAAAGTACCGCCTCGATTTCTATTAACAATGTCGTCAGTTGGTCGTCTGTTAAGATGCGTTGCATCGGTATTACTTTCGCCATAGCCGTTTTAATTGATCCAATCAATCTTTCCCAAACTCCGCCTCTCCAAGGACTGTCAGATGTGTTAAAGCTCCAGACAATGTTGTGAGGACGTAGTTCGTCGGAAATTTGATTTTGGTCCAACCTCCTTAAGGCTCTGGAGATTTCATTCCTTGCACCCACAAAGTTAGTCCCTTGGTCACAATAAATGGATTTGACCAATCCACGTCTAGCGATAAATCGCCGTAAGGCTAGGATAAACGCATTGGTGGATAAATCTGTCACACGTTCAATGTGGATGGACAGCTCTGCTGGCCATGCAGGTGAAGATTAATCCCCAGCGTTTTACCTGTACCCTTCCGCGTTTAGCGATTATGGGTCAAAAACAGTCTATCCCCATCTCGGTGAAAGGGGGTCTAAAGGCCTGTAACCTTGCTAATGGTAGTTCACTCATCTCTTGGTGTCCTATCCTCGCGTGCACCTTCTTACAAATAATACAGTTACGTATCAATAAGTATAAATAAAACCTAGGTAACCAGTCTTTGCACCCATGTGGGTGTAGAACCGACATCGGTTACCGGAGTAACACGTCTAGGACGGAAGAATCCAGACTCGGATAGGTTAGTCAAGGTATCCTTTAAAACGGAATAAGATTCCCGACTATTCCGAACCAACATCGAAAAGGCGAGGAAAGAAGAAGGGTCTTCCATCAACTCTGAGATTCGAGTTCGAGCGAGTCAATCGCTCGAACAGCGGAAGATATATAAAGATCGCTCAAAGATAGTTTTCAACTTAAACAAGGATTTGAAGGAAGCGCAAGGAACCAACGTTACAGAAAGCTACAGTCTCAGACAAGATGGAACAATTTGGAAGTTCGCTAAACAAACTGATGGTAGATGGAAACAGGAACGGGACTGGCGCCATCGTCTACAGGCACAGGAAAACTAACTGGGGGAGAAGATCAGAATGAGAAACCTCTGATTAATTGCTGTTTTTTTAACGCGCGTTCTCTAAATAACAAACTAGCGGATTTAAATCTGTTTTTAAACAACACGGATTCAGATATAATAGGGATAAACGAAACTTGGTCTGACGATAGTCTACCAGACGCCGCGATCTCTGGGGATAAACAATTTCAAGTATTTAGAAATGACCGCCCAAGTAGAGGTGGTGGGGTGGCTATCCTTGTCCGCAATTATATTAACCCTATTACCACTGGGGGGGGGGGGGGGGGGCGAATCGGCCCTTTCCTAGTTTTTAGTTGCTGTAACTATGCAACCACATTACGTACCGGCCCAATTTTTTGTGAGAATTAGCCAAATTTAATGCCGCATCTTTTGCAAAAAACGCCGTTGCAATTGGATTTCTACTTTTCGATGTGGGTGCCACCTCAAAATTTGGTCTCCAGCACCAAATTTTTTGAAATTTTCGAATTTTACAAAGTCATTCGTGATTTAGTAATATTTATGTTTGGGCTATTTTTAATTATTTTTATTGGTTTGGATCACTCTAATGCTCTATACAAGTATGTAAGTGTAGTGGTACGTCATTTTTGGAGCACCAAATTTAGGGCGTGGCACTTTAAAATTTCAAAATTACTTTATTCGGAAAATTTACTAAAGTCCTGATTTCTAAGCATTTTTATTGGTTTTCTTGAGCGCTGAATCGATTAAAAGTAGTATAGAAGCCTGAAGACTTAGTGGTTCGCCATTTTTGGTGCACCAAAATTAGGGCGTGGCACTTCAAATTTTGAAAAATACGAGATTCGGAAAATACACTAAAGTTTTGATTTGCAAAGCATTTTTATAGGTTTTCTGGAGCGCTGAATCGATTGAAAGTAATATAGAAGCCTGAAGACTTAGTGGTTCGCCATTTTTGGTGCACCAAAATTAGGGCGTGGCACTTCAAATTTTGAAAAATACGAGATTCGGAAAATTCACTAAAGTTTTGATTTCAAATTAATTTTATAGGTTTTCTGGAGCGCTGAATCGATTGAAAGTAATATAGAAGCCTCAAATCCTTTGTGTACGTAATTTTCGGTGCACCAAAATTAGGGCGTGGCACTTCAAATTTTCAAAATTACTTTATTCGCAAAAAACACTGAAGTTTTGATTTCAAAAATTGGCTAACTTCTAAGTCTTCAGGCTTCTATATTACTTTCAATCGATTCAGCGGTCTGGAAAACCTATATAAATTCGTTAAAATTTCAATTTTGTTGTATTTTCCGAATCTCGTATTTTTCAAAATTTGAAGTGCCACGCCCTAATTTTGGTGCACCAAAAATGGCGAACCACTCAGTCTTCAGGCTTCTATATTACTTTCAATCGATTCAGCGGCCCAGAAAACCCATAAAGATGCGTTGAAATAAAAAAATTAGGGGCATTTTCTGAATATCTAATTTTTCAAAATTTGAAGTGCCACGCCCACTTCTTAGGTGCACGAAAAATAGCATCCACTTCAATTTTTGGAAGTGGAATATAATCACATTCGATTCAGCGTCTTGAAAAACCTACTAAATCTAGCCAACACTGCCACACTATTAGTTTTTAGAAAACGAAAAATTTTGTAATTTTGTCCTGGGACTACTTTTATTTTTCATCAAAATTATGAGTTTTAAGGTTTGGTAGTGTTCATCTATAGTTGTTTCACCAACAGCCCAAATTTTGTAGGATTTCATTGGACGACTACAAAAATATAGTGGGTGGGCCGAATCGCCCCCCCCCAGTGGTGCTAATGGTCAAAACACCCCAGTGGTAATAGGGTTAATTGTATAAAGGTTCGTTTATCTCAGCTGTATGATGAAGCGGAAATAGTAGCAGTTGACCTTATAGGAAATTATCCATTACGGATTGTTTCTGTTTATCAGCCGCCTGATATTTCACAGAGTGCTAACAACAACTTGTGTTTATTTATTTAACTGGAATCAATTCTCATTTCCAGATTCCGACCTGTATAATGCAATGTCGGCCATGGTTTTAGAAAACGGTCTCACCCAACTGCGCAGTTTGAAAAAACACGTAATGAAAATGTCCTAGATTTAGTCCTCACAACAGACGAATTAGTTGTATCTAGTGTGTCAGTTGACGAACCGTTTTCTACGAGTGACCATGATTCGGTGTATTTTAATATTTTAGCGCCCGGGCAATTTGCCCAATGTAAATTTACGATTTTGCCAAAGGAGATTTAACAAATTTTTCTGCCTATCTGGATAATACCGATTGGCATCATTTATATAGCTTGTGTACTACCATAAATGATTTTTGGGGTAATTTTTGTATGGTATTAAAAACAGGAATTGATCAGTTTGTGCCTTTTAAAACCATTAAGGGGAATAATAAAACTCATTATTATCCGACTTATGTAAAACAACTGCAAAGCAGCAAGAAATGCCTATGGAGGCATAGACACACGGAAGGCGGCCAAGCCGCATATAAATGAGCGGCCAAGGCTGTTTCACAGGCAGCATTTAGAGCGGCCTGCATTAGGGAAAATAAAATATTAAGTTCGGGTAACCCGGATGCAATATTCAAGTATGTAAACTCGAAACGCAGTAATAAGTCGGGTATTGCCCCTTTACAATGTAATGGTAATTTAATTGTTGACGACGCTTCTAAAGCTAAACCTTTATCTCAGGTTTTATCTGAGAATTTTACAAATGATAACGGATCTTGTCCCGCATTCTCTTGCAAGGTCCCTATTAATGTAAATAAATCAACGGTGTATTTTAGTGCACCTAAGGTGTTTTCTATTTTACGGCGTTTACCATGTAAAACTGGGCGTACACCTGATGGGTTACCCAGTATCTAATTTGTGAAGCCAGCTCGTTGCCTTGCAACGCCGCTGGCTGCATTATTTATAGTTTCATTCGAAACACATGCTCTGCCTTCGATTTGGTTAACAGCCAACATAATACTAATATTTAAAAAGGGTGACCCATCCGACCCGTACAATTACAGACCAGTTTCCCTTACTTGTGTAACATGCAAAATCATGGAAGCATGCATTAAGCTGGAACTTACCGAGTACTTACTAACTAATAAAATAATTACAGGGGCACAACACGGATTTTTAAAACGTAGGTCAACCTGTACTCAGTTGTTGGAATGTGTAACACAATGGTACAATTTAGTAGATAAACGGTACAATATTGATATAATTTACATAGATTTTGCCAAGGCGTTTGAATCTGTGGTGCATTCTAAGCTTATTTGTAAATTATCTAGTTATGGTATCACTGGTGATATTTTAGCTTGGCTAACGGTTTTTTTACTGAACAGAACCCAACGAGTACTTGTTGGTAATTATTTTTCAGATGTGTGCTCAGTCCGTTCTGGAACTATCCAGGGGAGCGTGTTAGGACCTATATTATTTGTACTTTTTATCAATGATTTACCGGAGGTACTAGGAACTTGCAAAAGTAAACTCTTTGCCGACGATGTTAAATTGTATGCACCAACCGTTGATAGCCACTTACTAGTGACGGCTCTTGAGTCTCTTGGGGGTGTTAGTGGCAATTAAAGGTTGCTGCCCATAAATGTACAGTAATATATATTGGTGCAAATAATAGTAAAACTAGTTATTTTTTAAATGGTAATATTCAATTGAAAGACAGTTGGTCGATCTTGATTTTGACTGTTGCTTTAAAATTGCTCCACGCTCTGGACACAGAGGTCACAGCCATAAACTGTTTACAAACTACTCTAGACTTCAAATAACAAAGTATTTTTTTTCAAACCGTGTGGTGTGCCCATATGGAATTCATTACCTGTAAATATTGTTGAGGCCCATACCTTAGCAACTTTTACAAATAAACTACGTGAATTTGACCTATTAAATTGGTGCACTTTAACAGATTTATGTAATTTATTTTAGGTACGTTTTTATTTAAATTATTTATTTACTCTTTTTACTTCAATATACATTTTAATTTGGAAAACCTTATTTATGTGTTGAACGCCTCGCGTACAATATTTTCGAGCCTCCTGTAAGTGCTGTTTGTAGCCTAGTTGGTCTTCTCCCTCATACTACTTGTAATTTTTAATTTGTGCATATTGTGCAATTTTAACCATTGGCCGAGCGAAATAATATAATATATATATATATGTGTCACTGAACTCAGTGCCTTACCAGGCCTAATCAGTACAAACCTCGAGCGTAAGTGTGATAGACAGTGGTGTCTACCTACGTGTTTGAGTCGTACGTGTGCATCCAGTATCATAGCGCACTGTAACTCATGGTGTTGCGGTATGATGATAGGATACCTAAAGTCTAGTGCGAAGTCAATGTTTTGGAGTCTGAACTTGTGATAAAGTAAGCCCTTGTAAATTATTGGACTCCAACTCGAGATCGGTGAAGACTTGATCTGTTTACCGTGATTGATCGCCGTGAGCTCTCGTGCGAAATATCGCAATTGATAATGTCTGAAAATATCAACTTCACAAAGACCAATTTCAGCCAAGGTAAGTCTTCTTGGAAAGTCGCGTTTGCCTCTGGCATATTGTCTCAAACGTTTGAGCCATGCTAACTTGCGGCATGCGTCCGTCCATGATCTAGTTTGGTTTACTATCCTGTCAACGTAAGTGTTGGTGACATCATCAGGTAAGGTATAGTCAAAGTGTGGAGCTAATAATGACATAGAACATTAAAAAAAATAAAGTAGCAAAAACTAGTTACTACAAAAAAATCCCAGTCTTGTGTACACATACTGTAGTAGTGCCGCTGTCAAGGAGCAACAAATAAATGCTTCTAAGCTCGTTAACCCTATTAAACCCGGGGGGGGGTCAATATGACCCCTCCCATGGTTTTTTTATTATAATTCTGAAACAAACGCAGTTGGGAATCTGAAATTTTATGACTTTTCCTAAAAATCTATTGTCTTACTAGTAGTGAAAACCGTTTTCAAAAATATTGGGTACTTTTCGAGTTATAGCACCATTTTTTAACCCTACTTTTGGCACTTTTTTTGAGAGGTTTTTTGAAAATTACATTTCATTAAATATGAATTGTAACATCTCTATTTTTGATTTACACCGGTTTTTTGGTGTTAGAAATTTGATGGAATTCATATCAATTGATTTAGAAATTTCAAACTTGTATTTTTCGTCGGGTACCAAATTTTGGTGCCAGCACCAAATTTTGAAATAAGTCAATTTTGTAAATTGAACGTTTGAAACTTGTTTTTTACGCAATTGGGGTTTTTTGGGTTCCTGGATTCGATGAAATATATACGAGTTGCACCAAGCGTATCAAACTTGTATTTTTCGGTGCTGTGTGCAAATTTTGGTGCTAGCACGAAATTTTGAAAATCCATTCAATAGATAAAATTGCTTGTGACAATTTATTTCTTGGGTTTTAGAGGTTTATGGCTGTTCTGAATTCAATGGAAAATATAATTATCGAACTAGACATCTCAAACTTGTATTTTTCGGATGTGGGTGCAAAATGTGGTGCTAGCACCAAATTTTGAAAACCATCAAATATATCAATTGATTGTGTCACCTTGTTTCTTGCGTTATACGGGTTTGTGATGGTTCTGAATTCAATGGAATCAGTAAAAATTTCATAAGAGTTCTCAAACTTGTATTTTTCGCCGGTGGGTGAAAATTGTTGTGCCAGCACCAAATTTTGGAAAATATGCAAATTGATAAGTAGATAGTATCACCTTGTTTCTTGCGTTATACGGGTTTATGAGGGTCCTGAATCCGATGGAATCAATAAAAACAGCACTGGACATCGCAAACTTGTACTTTTTGGTGATGGGTACGAAATTTGGTGCAAGCACCAAAATTTGCCAAATTACGCCGAAAAATACAAGTAGCAATGATCTGGCACATTAGAAATGTATTCCATTAGAATCAGCGCCCTCGAAAACCTGAAAATGTGAATTTATAGCATCGTATAAGTGAATTAAAAATTTTGTGTTCTAACTGAAAAGTGCTGGTTACTTGTTTTTTTCATTTTTTTCCTACGCAGAGAGGACTAAACAGCCATTTATAGTAATCATATCATTTTTTAATATTTTCCAATGTATTTTGCACCCCAGAAAACCTGTATTGAAAAATAATTAGCCGAAAATGTAACTTTCAAATTTGGTGAAAATTGTGCACTACTTGTAATTTTGGTGCTGCAATATAACCACCCCAGTACATTTTTTTTTTCGGTCGGATCCAGACAAGTGATACCTACGTACAAACAAAAAATCAGACGTTTTCGTAAAGATTTGTAGATTTTAGAGGGGGGGGTCAATATGACCCCCTCCCGGTATTTGTACAACATTTTATAGCCCGGTACTAATAGGGTTAAAGTCCAAGTCTTAGCTAGTGCTAATAGCAAAATAGAAGAATGTCACGGAAAGCGGCCTCCAAATCAACAATACAGCTAACTGTGAACCCATCCCAGTCACCACGGAACACGAGCGTAGCGCCTCCGAATGGTACAACGAGACATTCTCCAACACCGAAGTTCTCACAACCATTAATGCTTTGGCAAACAACAAAGCAAATGGCCCGGATAAAATATTTTACGAGCACATTAAACAGGCAGTCCCTTTCTTGGTTATATTAATAACTCTACTCTATGTGTGCCTCAATACAGCGAAACTCCCTTCGATCTGGAAAACCAGCGTAATCAATATTATATATAAAGGCAAAGGTGACGTCACAAATACGGATAACTATCGTGGTATCGCCCTGATCTGTGTGACCCTCAATATCCTAACCTCGCTAATAAATAATCGGGTTAGGCAATTCATCTCTCATTATCTTCCTCCAGAACAGTACGGTTTCCTTCTGGGTAAGTCAACCAAACAAGCCATTTCCCAACTTATCGATGACATATCCGCCGGTTTCCATTCCCCTTCACGGCAGCAACGTATAATATATGCGGCTTTCATAGATTTCCGTAAGGCGTTCGACATGGTCCCCCGCACTAAACTACTTTACAAAATCTACACTGCAGGTATCAAAGGGAAGGTTTACGATCTAATAAAGGAGCTACTCGACAACAGTTTTAGAGTTTTTGATGGAATTCGCTTCTCGAATATTATCCAACAGTTGCGTGGCATTCTTCAAGGAGACTGCCTTTCTCCAACCTTGTTCATTATATTTATTGCTGACCTTGCAGCCGTTATCCGTTCAGCAGGCATTGCCATTATTAAATTCCTGTTCTATGCCAATGATCTCGTTATCTACTCGAACAATAAGGAGGATATACAGGCATGTTTAACTGCGCTCCATGGATGGTGCCTCTCCAACGGAATGGAAGTTAACTTGGTTAAGACCAAAGTAATTAAATTCCGTAAAGGAGGCCGCCTCGCTGCCAACGACAACTTCACTTACGGGGCCAACCCAGTTGTTATCGCGAGCAGCTACGAATACCTCGGGGTCGTCCTAAAGTCTTCGCTCTCCTTCACACGACACATCCAGCAGAAAAAAGAAAGCGCCTCCATAGTAACTGGTTCACTAAACCATCTCCATCTACTATCAATATCTACAGGTATATCAATATTCAATATGAAAATTGCCCCATTGGTTACTTACTCATTTAAAGAAATCGGACGATTTTTCACTCTCGCTAATCTTAAAGAAATCGATAAAATTAAAAACAAATATTTAAAGCAAATGCTCTCTTTACACTCATCAACCTCTTCCACTCTAGTGCTGCATTTAACTGAAAAAAAATCAATCGTTGAGACCATACTCACCTCCAGCCCCAATATATTCGACACCAATGTCGTTTCAAATTACCCCAGTTACCGCCGTGAACGAGAGCTAAACTTCCACGATGAAGGTTACCAGTGTGGTCCGGGTTTCCAATCCGAAATCTGGAAACGCGCCGGACAACGTAATCGACACGTTGTTACGAGGGCAACCGCCCACGGGTTTCACTTCCGTGTCTGCTCAACCGCTACACCGTTCCACAAACTAACATCCACCTGCTGCTGTAAATACTGCGGCGAGCCCTGCGATGACCGTTACCACGTGCTCGTCTGTGCGATGTGCCCACCACTGTCACTACTGGCTGCTTCATAGTCATCTTCCAGTTAACTTTATCTAAGTTAATATTTATTTTACAAGTGAATAACCTTTTACTGTATGTTTTATAATTCATTTTACCGCCTATATACCCCGCCCGGGGTGTATTGAAATATATATAAATCAACAATAACTCTATGAGTGTTAGTATCAGAAAAGGGGCATCAACTTGGCTGAATGAATACCAAGCCAGAAACTGTACACAGTACCCCCCTGTCCAAGGAAGAATTCCGCGATGTGGTGTGTCTACATTATGGTTGGTTACCGAAATCTCTTCCCACTCGTTGGGTCTATGCATTAACGGAGGTGGCACACAAAGTCGCTGTAGAACTTATGCTTCAGCCCCTTTCAAGCGAGTCATTCCAACACCATTCTACTTCTACCAAAACACAGGCAGGACTTGATGTCTCTGTCTGTCGCTTTTGGGGGAGTCAGATTGAGAAAGTTTAGCTGGACGGCTCAGTGTTAGATACACTGCCAGGAACAAATGCGGCAATGATTTTGGAGCAAGGAAACGGCTAATATATGAGGACCGCATCCAGGAGAAGTGAAGTTAGCAACCATCATTCCCCTCACATCTTTTGGTGGAATGGCCCCACTAATGCTTCAGTTTATAAAACAGTTGGTTGTAGAGTGTATAGACTGTGGAATGGGTGAGCTCATTGATGATATTGATTGCGGAATGTGTAGGAAGGCATGGTATTTCGTGACTGTGTTGTTTTTATTGAGGATACTGATTATCAACTTCCAGAAATGACCGGATTAGTGACAATGTCGCACAGCCATAGCCAAGCATTGCAGCTGAATCTCTTTGGAGCTTTTTTTGTAAAGAAAAAGAAGTAAATATTTTTTTGTAGTAGCTTGTTTTTTCTACTTTTTTTTAGAATTGTTCGTAGGCCTACTACTAGGATCGGCATGCTGCATTGCAGCTGCATTTTTAAGAATGCTGTGCCGGCTTGTCAACAAAATTGCACCGCCACAACTCCCTATCACCCATGACATTTGCTAGATCATCCGCATCTTTAAGGCCAGTGTCCTTTAAGATGCGTCTCAAGAAAGTCATGGGCTGTCCACCATGCTTATTCACTCCACTTGGCTGCCAAAGCACAAGATTATGCACTGTCTGGTCTTCATGTCGAAAGCAATGTCCTGCAAAGCGGAGGCGGCTTAGCTCTAGTGTCAAGCTTGGGGGAAACAATGAGACACCTCCAATGTTATATAGTGTCTGGTTGGAGATGTGTGCATTGTACTTGACACAATGTACCCGGCGTAGCATTCTTGTGAATGTGCCATCCATTTGGTGTCCTCAGCAGTTAGAGCCCAGCATGGACTCCCGTAGAGGAGTACTGGAACTACTGCTGCTCTAAATAATCGGACCTCG
This sequence comes from Nemertoderma westbladi, assembly GCA_032718475.1. NCBI lineage: Eukaryota > Metazoa > Xenacoelomorpha > Nemertodermatida > Nemertodermatidae > Nemertoderma > Nemertoderma westbladi. The sequence goes on from JAUCBJ010002394.1 coordinate 12,320, forward strand.
TTCGTAGGCCATGATTGTTCTGTCATGTTAGCTACTGTTAGGTAAAAAATTACGTTTATTCTAAAAATTTCTTCTTAGCATAATTTTTTTTCTTATCGAAAATTATTACTTTTTTGAATATTTAATTTTTATCTGTTTGCAGATTTATGATGGACCCGACACGTCATACCCAATCCTAGCAACTTGGGAAGGTTCTGGTGTTTCAACCCCCGTTGAGTCCAGTACTGGTGATCTAACTCTCGTATTTCAGACGGGTCACAATGATAACGACAACTCTGGTTTCTCCATTGACTATAAATGTATGTATTCTTTGATTAATCTTATTGTAATATTTGATTAGGTGAAATCATGCAAAGTAAGGTTTACTGCCTGATGACCTACTATAGATACGACACGCCAAGCTGCTGCAAAGTCCCAAAATTTAGTGGGCCAGATATTTCTCTTATATAGAACCCCTGAAAACATAAGTCTAGCGCGTCGAAAGTACTTGTCCGTAACTAAAATTATATCCTCTTTCAGATGAGACAAATAAAAAGTTAATAGCGCCAGTAGTTTTCGAGATACGAGGAGTTCTTGGCACCCATACCATATCAGCACTTTTCGGTATTTATAAAATCACTCAAAATACATCACTCTTCAAGACTTTGGTATAACCATTAAACCATATTATGCGTTTTTGGTTATTCGAATTAATTATTAGTAATCGAAAGCGAAATTAGAATAAAATCTTCATTGTTTATTTTATAATAGACACTAAAAGAGCACCAAAATTACAAGTAAAATCTCGAAATTTTCAAATAGCCAAAAGTGGTAATTTGGCCTTATAGTTTGGCTACTGATGTTTTTAGAATGTGCTGATTTAATTGACAAGGCTTATAAAATTGTGGTATTTTCAAAAATAGCCAGTGTTTCAGTCGAAAAGTTTAAATGCCAGCCCGTGCACTTCTATTTCAGTACTGCAGTACTCTGGTACTGGTCCGTTAATAATCTAGTGAATTATTCAGTTATGTGGTATGTGCATTGCACTGCACTACCGCGTTAGCCATTCCATTACTGATGACTGAATTATGTTGTCAATGCATCAATGCCTTATCATTATTACATTACCTGTTTGCGTCCGTACCTGTGTTTATTTGAATAGTTATTATCACCTCTACAGTCTACACGGGCAGCCAGCCGCGGGGGCCTAATCTTGGTCTGGACATAGTATCTGAAGCTGTATGCAGACCGTAACAGTTATAGTTGGAAATAGCTGTGTGTATAGTTGCCGCTCTCGCGTTCGGTTATAGTATGGTTTAATGGTTATACCAAAGTCTTGAATAAGGGTGATGTATTTTGAGTGATTTTATAAATTCCGAAAAGTGCTGATGGTATGGGTGCCAAGAACTCCTCGTATCTCGAAAACTACTGGAGCTTTTAAATTTTTGTTTTTTGCATCTGAAAGAGGATATAATTTTAGTTACGGACAAGTACTTTCGACGCGCTAGACGTATTGTTTGCAGGGGTTCTATCTAAGAGAAATAACTGGCCCACTAAATTTAGTGATACTTAGTTCAACTAGTCAGGGCTTTTCTACAGAACAGATGACACCAGGCCTTCCGCTTCCACTAACATTCGTACATTTCGACGGGCGATATATTCAGTAAACCCGGAATCTGTTCCGACGTAAGTGTGCTAAAAGGCTCAAATTCCTCGGAGACCGCCAGTAAAAATAATATACCGTCATCGACATCATCCATCGAAATTCATGAAGGAAAGTAAAATTAGTTCTTTATCTGATGTATAGATGAAGCTACTGCTGGACTTGTGGTTGGGGGGGCCGGTTATTCTTTAAGAACCATCATGCTAGGTTTATTATCCTGCCTATAAACCAGCGGAACTCCTATCTGAATCCCCCGAAGACATAATATCCATATCAGACCTTTTGGAGGATCCCAAGTAAGACAATATGCGTGGCCAACTTAACAGCGTTCGCTTCTTACTGTCTTGGATTAATAGACTCTTTGGAATATTTAAAGATTATTGACACAATAGATATGTTGAGAGATAAATTAATAATATTACCACTTCAATTTAATGGGGAACTGATATTATTTAGGGGAATTATTATTAACTATCCTGGAATATAATAGTGTCGTTTAATGATTTGAGGAACTGATACTTTATTTTACTCTATTAGTATTTATGTGTTTGATGCGGAATAAGATAATCATGTTCTGTTACTACCGTAATCCTGAGTTACTGGTAAGTTTAACACTATCTGCTATCTTGCCCGGGCTAAATTGCTACATTACTTAATTGGCCCGTGGCGTGTGGGGTTTAGGGTACTTTAGAAATTTTTTAAATCTTGGCTCAAAAATTACAATTTTCATGGTATAAGGGATTTCAAGGACGCTGATCACGATAAAACTTGTTAAAAATATTTTCTGGTATTGCATCAATAAATTATGGTGCTATTTTGCCCCCCCCCCCCCCCCCCTCCCCCCCGAAAAGTACAAGTAGCAAAAATTTCAAACTGTTCAATTTTGCCTTTGGTTTTGTAATTCTGAAGCTACTGGTTTTCAAAGCCTCTGATAACGATACAACTCGATAAAAATAATCGTTTTTACAACTATCGTTTTTGGTGTTTGTCTGGTGGGATGAAAAATACAAGTAGCATAAAATTTAAAACGGCAAAAATCAAATTTGGTTGGATAAAACGATATTTATGAGTGTCATATTCGTGATCAGCGTCCCAGAAAACCCAAAGCCCCTAAATTTATTGGGCCAGTTATTTCTCTTATAGAACCCCTGAAACAATAGGTGTACCGCGTCGAAAGTACTTACTTGTCCATAACTAAAATTATGTCCACTTTCAGATGAGGCAAATAAAAAGTTAATAGCTCCAGTAGTTTTCGAGATATGAGGAGTTCCTGGCACCCATACCATTTCGGAACCTTTCGGAATTGATAAAATTACACAAAATACATCACCCTTCAAAGACTGGTATAACCATGAAACCATACTATGATTTTTTGGTTTGTTGAATTCATTATTAGTAATCGAAAAAGTAAGATTAGAAGCAAAATTTTCATTTTTTTATCAATATATACTAAAAGAGCACCAAAAGTGCAAGTAGCACTTTTTTAAAACTTGGTAAATTGGCCATACAGTTTGGCTACTGAGGTTTTAGAATTTGTTGATTTAATTGGAAAGGTTTATTCCTCTACATCAAACATATCGAAGAGTTATGTAATATAACAACATAGGCATGTTGTTATATTAGTTATTAGTAAGTTATGTGTGCCCTTGGAGCGCGAAAAATACAAGTAGTGGAAATATGATAATGAAAAATCACCACGAAAACAAATTGATTTTATGACCATGTGGTTTTTTTGGGATGCTGATCACGAATATGACATTTGAAAATATCGCACCTTGTTGATTACGGCTTTTTTGGATACGTGTTAATGTGCAGCACGAAAAATACAAGTAGCACAAGTTTCTTAATGAAAAATCATTACCAAATCAACCTGAATTTATAACATTTGGGGTTTTTTGGGATGCTGATCATGAATATGACACTGAAAAATATCGTACCTTGTTGATTAGTGCTTTTTTTTAGATATGTGTCATTGTGCGGCACAAAAAATACAAATGGCACAAATTTCATAATGAAAAATCATTACCCAATCAACCTGATTTTAAGACATTATGGCTTTTTTGGGATGCTGATCACGAATATGACATTTGAAAATATCGCACCTTGTTGATTACGGCTTTTTTGGATACGTGTTAATGTGCGGCACGAAAAATACAAGTAGCACAAGTTTCATAATGAAAAATCACTACCAAATCAACCTGATTTTATAACATTTGGGTTTTTTGGGATGCTGATCACGAATATGACACTGAAAAATATCGCACCTTGTTGATTACGCTTTTTTTGGATACGTGTCAATGTGCGGCACGAAAAATACAAGTAGCACAAATTTCATAATGAAAAATCATTACCAAATCAACCTAAATTTATAACATTTGGGGTTTTTTGGGATGCTGATCATAATATGACACTGAAAAATATCGTACCTTGTTGATTACTGCTTTTTTTTAGATATGTGTCATTGTGCGGCACAAAAAATACAAATGGCACAAATTTCATAATGAAAAATCATTACCCAATCAACCTGATTTTATGACATTATGGGTTTTTTGGGATGCTGATACGACAAAATTGCACCGCCACAACTCCCTATCACCCATGACATTTGCTAGATCATCCGCATCTTCAAGGCCAGTGTCCTTTAAGATGCATCTCAAGAAAGTCATGGGCTGTCCACCATGCTTATTCACTCCATGAGGCTGCCAAAGTACAAGATTATCCACTGGCATTGTGCATTGTACTTGACACAATGAACCTGGCGTAGCATTCTTGTGAATGTGACATCCAGAGATTTGATGTCCTCAGCAGTTAGAGCCCAGCATGGACTCCCATAGAGGAGTACTGGAACTACTGCTGCTCTAAATAATCGGACCTTAAGTTTCCGATTATTTCTCGGTGACTTCCAAATACTGGAAAGCCTATTCAAGGCTGCCCATGCCTTTGCCTTACGTATTCGAAGGTCCTCACCTGACTTCCGGATCCATGATCCCAGGTAACAGAAGTCATCCACATGCTCATATGCTCAAGCATACCATCATTTGCGCTTATGCTCATCTGATCAGAGACTTGCTGAGGACTTTCAAAGTTAAATGTCAAAATTTTGGTCTTTCTGGAGTTAATAAAAAGACCAACACTAGAAGCAGCAGGTTCTAATGAGCTGAGGAGCTGTTGGGCTCCCTCCAGTGATTCTGAGAGTACTCTTAAGTCATCAGCAAAGTCTAGATCAGATAGGTACTTGGCAGGATTTCCTCGACTTCTGTAGCCAGTAGGTGGAGTTATCATCACCCCATCATCATTATGATGATCTAAGGATATGCATAGAACATAGTCAACAACAATTATGAACAAGAATGGTGCAAGTGTGTCTCCCTGGAGGACGCCCCATAACACTTCAAATGGTTCTGTGTCACCGTCAACAGTAGACACAAATGTTGTCGAACCATTGTATACTGATCTGATTGCTGCAATAATTTCAGCAGGAATCCCATATAATGAAAGTATGCTGAACATACGTGAGCGAGAGACTGAATCAAAAGCCTTGAAGAAGTCAACAAAGACAACAGCCAGATGCCTGTCTTTCCTTTTTGATAACTCTTCAATTATCCTTCTAAGTGCCAAAATGGGCTCCATGGTCCCACGACCTTTACGGAACCCATTCTGATTTCCACGGAGCAGTCTCTCAATAGGATCCCTGATGCGATTTAATATAATTATATTGCCTTTCTTGGAAACTGGCACCAACTTATTTGTTTTCATTTCTTGTCGGACTCTTGTTGTTCGGTACATGTCTACTATGATGGGATAGATGAGCTTTAAACACTCAGATATTTTAAAGACCTCAGGGGGTACACAATCTACTCCACTAGCACGATTGGTCTTAATGCTCTTTGCAGCAGCCTTCACTTCTGCAAAGGAGATATCACCAATGGGAATATCTGGGAGTACAGACTCAGACACTTTTACTTCTATAAAGTTATCAGGCAATTCCCTGTCATTATTGAGGAGCTTTTCAAAGTGGGCCTTCCAACCATTGAGGCGATCAGCTGGTGATTCAGCCTTAACCTTGGTGGTTGGTTGGCTTTTTCGACCAGCAAGCAAGTTGATCGATCTCCATGCCTGGGATGATTGCCTGCTGTCGTCAGCATCATTGATGGCATCAACCTGTTGGTTTATTAGCTCCTGTAAATTAACAGAGTACTGCCTGTTGAGGGACCTAGATGCAGCCTTAACTGCATTCTTGGCCGCTGTAGTCTGTTTGAGTCAGGTCTCTTTCTGCACCCTGTAGAGGTCATTTTGGCACTTCTGAATTTTGTTGTCAGTCCAGGGGGCCCGTTTCCTGTTTTGAGGGTATACAGGAAATGTTTCTGCAGCTGCTAACTTAACTGCCTCTGTGAAGGCAGTATAGCCCTCACAGTGATCTGCCGCCTCAGATGCAAGAACCTCATACCTGTTGCTCAGCTGTAGTGTGAAGCTAGATCTCACACTTGGCTGTTGCAACAGAGAGGACCAGTCTTGCCGCATCAAGGCAGATTTCGTTGTTCTGCTAGCACACAGACTAAGTCTTACCTTGGCCACAATAAGGCGGTGATCACTGGAGAAGGGTCGTAGTGTAAATGCATTACAGTCTTGTATAGAGCTCCTGTATTTCCTACGAAACAGGATATGGTCTTTCTGGGACTTGTGACCACTGGGTCCACTATTTGTCCATAGCTTTCCAGTTCGCTTTTTGAACTGGGTTCCAGCCGAAAACAATCCATTTCCAGAGATAAAATCCTGAAGATGGTCGGAATTTCGGTTAACACTATTGCTATAGACCCAGGCCAATGTAGGTGATTGATGCAGACTTCCATTAAAGTCTCCCAGGAATGTTAAGAATGCATGCTGATCCACTCCATCAGTAGCTGCTTGTAAATTCTGGTAGAAATTTTCCACCTGCTCTACAGGGGCAACACTAGTTGGAGAGTAGCACACAATCAGAACCACCTAAGGAAACTTCTTAGCCAGTCTTCCAGAATATGAGAAGTGGCAACGGATGATGCGGTTAGAGATTTGGTCTATTTTGTCCAATGCTGCATGTGCAGTTGGATTAATCAATTATTATAAACAAATATAGCAGTGCTGCCAGTTACAGCTGTACAGCAGTACAGCAGTCCAATAACAAACTAGTAGGTAGTACAGGCAGTACACAGTAACAGTACAGGACTACATAATAAGAGAAGCAGACATTACTAATATTACACCATGCCTCCCTTCACCCTTGAGTTTAACATTTCTCTATCATTTCAGTACCATAGTACAATAATACTGTTTTACTCCATGCCTCCCTTCACCCTTACAGTTACTCATATATGCTGGATCCATTCCTTGCAAGCGACAGCTTCAACGTGGTGGTGGGTGACGTTTGAACCGAATAACCTAACGTGACTGGGTTGGGTCTGGTCGCCCATCATTGTCATCATTGGTGTCGCCATACGACTTATTAACAAGCTGTTGATTGGTGCTGTCTGAGTCTGGTTCAAGTATGGGCCGAAGAAAGCGGCGATTGCACCAATAGACCGTTCCATTGTCTGCCTTTACTTTATAACTTCATCCCCGATAATTTTGATACATTATTGTGCCTGTCATTTCCCACGTACCCGATTTATTTGATTGAATACGAACTCTATCATTGATTTGTAGTGGTTTCAATAACCTGGAGCCACGACCCCATAATTTGGATGATTTCTCTGACAGAATCTCTCGTTTATGATCAGCTTCTTCAATTTCCACGAATGTAACATGACTATAATTTAGTTTCGGTATATGTGTCCTGGTTGTGTAACCAACCCATCTCTGAGCTGGACTCATACCATCATTCTTTGGCATATTGTAGAATTCCAGTAAAGTTTGTTGAAATTGATGGAGTTTACATCTCGATCGACTTTTATTACAAGAGATTTCATCGCGTTTACTGCAGATTCTGCATGACCGTTAGATAGGTGGTTGTAGGGTGATGAAGGGTTATATGATATACCATTGTTATTGCAGAACGTTATGAACTCGTTCGATTTAAATTGGGGTCCATTGTCGGTTGTTAACCGACATGGTATACCAAAATCCCGCATCCCGCATAGAAATGTTTAATGACAACGGCTGTGGTGATGCCAGTAAGACCGTTCTTGCCACATAAATAAATACATGGCCATCCTGAATATTTGTCCATGATCACTAGGTAACTCCATTCTTCATTCTCAAAGAGATCTGCTGATTTGCTGTTACCAGGGATTGTTGGTAGTGGGTGGTGTTTGAGTGGCTCAGCTCTTTGGCTGCCCTTTATGTGTTTCACACTCATTGCATCTACTGATGATGTTAGTTACGTCATTAGTAAGACCAGGCCAATAGATCATTTGGTGAGCACGATGCAACATACGTTCTCGTCCCTGATGGGCGCTATGGAGATGATTAAGGACTCCACGACGCATTGTTGTAGGAATTATTATGCGAGATCCATTTAATACAATGTTCCCAAATAGTGATAATTGGTGGCGTATTGTCCAATAGAGAGAGTTCGCGATCTAGGTCTTTTTTTAATGCTGGGAATCCTGTATTAACCATCTGATATAATTTCTTGATAACTGGGTCTCTGGTTGATTCGTGGTCATTATTTTCTATGTGCAGGTCATCTGCAGTTCCATTACCCCCAGTTTCAACTATTGTATTTATCATATCCCCAATGGATGACTCAATACTGTGGGTAAGTTGCTCGCTCATCCGAGGTGTCTGGCTTGTCCACTGGGTACTGTGAAAACACGTATGAAACCGTATGATCTGTCCCTTTCCACCATGTTGCAGTTAGGTTTTCGCATGACAAATGTTCACCAAGGCGAACAATGCATGGCGATGGTAATTCCGACAGTGATTTTTGATTCAATATGGATATAAGAGGTTGGTGATCGGCGACCAGGCAATACTTGGCACCTCACAAAAATAAGTGGCACTTGCGAACTGCCCAGACGACAGCTAGTAACTCAGCCTCTGTTGCAGAGTATCGTGATTCTGTGGCTGTGACTGTTCTAGAACCACATGCGAGTAAACGAATTGGTTCCCCTATGTGTGGCTGCTACCATAGAGCATAGCCCAATCTGTGAGACTGAGCAGCATCTGTCTCCAAAACTAATGGTGCCCCATAGGTGAAATTAGCCAAAATCCTCAGTGATGTTAGCTCCGCTCCAGGATAATTTTATTAAATGCTTCTTGTTGCGGTGCCTCCCATATGAATGGTGTATCTTTAGAAAGGATTGCATTGATATGAGTGGCTAATGTTGCTAGATCAGCAGTGAACTTGCTAAACTGTTGAATTAGCCCATAGAACAAGCATACATCAGTTTTATTTTGTGGTATGGGGGAGTACTTCAGTGCTTTGACAAGATCTGGTATTATGGTGTAACCACCTGATGTGATACGGTATCCATACCAGTCGATCTCCTTCTCACCATATATGAACTTATTCCAATTCAGAGTAATGCCATACTCCTGACATCGATTAAGAACAGCTTTTACTCGGTGATAATGTTCAGTGGGGCTTTTATCATAAATAATGATGTCTTCTACAATTTTCCGCACATTATCTATTTGATCGAATGCTTCGTCTCCCCGCACATCGTGTTCGTCCCCAGCTGAGATCAACCCCATAGGGTTCTGCAGATATAGATAATGGCCCCATGGGGTAATGAACATTGTGAGTGGGACACTGTCCGGGTGTAGTGGTACTTGCCAGTACCCATGACTTACATCTAAAGTAGTGAAAAATCTCATCCCAGGACTGATTTGATCAACCTCGTGAGCAGGTTATCTTAGATGGGTATCCAGGCCGCTGAACTGCTTGATTAAGTTTGGCGTCTTCGATATGTTTGACATATAGGAAAAAACCATGAAATCAGCACCATTCTAAAACCTCAGTAGCCAAACTGTATGGCCATGGCTAATTTACCACGTTTGAAAAAAGTGCTACTTGCACTTTTGGTGCTCTTTTAGTATCGATTGATAAAAAAAATAAAAATTTTGCTTCTAATCTTGCTATCGATTACTAATAATGAATTCAACAAAAAAAAGGGTAGTATGGTTTAATGGTTATACCAAAGTCTTTGAAAGTTTGAAGGGTGATGTATTTTGTGTAATTTCATAAATTCCAAAAGGTGTTGATATTGTATTGGTGCCAGGAAATCCTCATATCTCGAAAACTACGGGAGCTATTAAATTGTTATCGATCTCATCTGAAAGAGGATATAATTTTAGTTAGGGACGAGTACTTTCGACGCGCATGACATATTGTTTCAGGGATTCTACCTAAGAGAAATAACTGGCCCACTAAATTTAGGGGCTTTGCAGCAGCTTGGCGGGTCGTATCTGTACCACTCACTTAATTTGAGTAATTAAAGCTAAGCTGGTGCACATTGCGTTATTAAACCCAACCCCAAGTATTTCAGTCCAAATTTAAACAATAATAAGGTGCGTTTTGTGACGTCCCTAATTTGAATAATCACTTACAGTATTATCTACTTAATCACCCAACTTAATCACTTAATCCACTTAACTTATTCACCTATTACACTAAATTTTGGCTGAAATAGTTGGTTCTAATTATTAGACTAAAGCATACACAATTAACGTTCTGATCATAACACATTAACAAAACACCTATAATTAAAACAATTAATTATTATAATTCTATAGTTAATAAAAACAGTACATCATTCGGGGGATGGAATTTATAGGTCATCTAATTAATTGTTTGAAGATTAGCAAATAATACGATGTAATTGCATTGATAAAACCCATAAATAAAACTTGGATATAAAATGTAAAATCGGGATGCAAAAGATCACTTTCTGAGCTACGAAAGGAAAATTGGATACAACTTATCTGGATACAAGCGGTCCGTTTACCTTACAAAATGAAAAATACGAATGTGCGAAGTTAAGAACAGTCGGGGGGGAAGTGTCCGGGAGGGAAGTATCTGGGGGGAAGTGTCCGGGGAGGAAGTGTCTGGGGGGGAAGTGTCCTACTTGAGCGGGGGGGAACTGTCCGGGGTGGGGGGGGGGGGGGAAGTGTCCGCGGGGGAAGTGTCCGAACACCTTTTCCCTGTATTTTGGGCCTAAGGCCTTTGAGGACAGCCTTTGCTCTAGTAATGGTCTTAATCATTTGCTTTTTCAGTGTGTGATGAAATGGTGTTCAAAATTGTTGCTGGATCAGGGATAAGCGACAGTCATCTTTTATGGCTTGGAAGTGGAACAACAGGCTCTATTAATGATGCAAACCTCAACAGTTACGCGAATTATAAGTCGCCTTATGCAAACACAGCCTGGTCGGATGTTAAAAAGGTTAGATTGATCGACTAGGTAAATGATAAATAGTACCCTGCCTGTACAGTTACATTGTACAATACATACAACCATTCTACCATATTATACCATACTACCCATTCTCCCTCCAGAATGATAAATTACCTGTTGACTGGTATGGTAGTTTTTCAGAATAGTTAGTCTAGTGATTCTTCCTTGTGCATGTAGCATGGCTAGATTATATATTGTATTTTCATATATAATGTATTTTTAAAAGTTTCCCTTTTATATACATATTGCAATGCGCTGTCCAAGTTTTACCATATCATTATTTTGGCTTGGGATCATCTCCTACGCCGACGATATATTAATTGTAGGAAGAACTCCGATTTCAGGTTTTCATTTCAGACATTTCACCCTCTAGCGGCAGACTGAGGAATTGCAAATTGGTCAGAGTTCTCCACAAAAACGCAGTCTATGTTGTAGTAGACCTCTGCAAAGTATCAGCATAAAATCATTATTAATAACGAAATGGGTGAAGGTTTTCACTTTCAGACATTGGGCACCCTAGTGGCAGACAGAGGAATTGCAGATTGGTCAGAGTTCTCCACAAACACGCAGCCTATGGTGTAGTAGACCTCTGCCAAAATGAAAACCAAAAATATTGTGTCGCCCTACTATATGTACTTACTTATTCGTCCCTGCTATGCAATTTATTCTGTGTGTAAATCGAACTCTATGACAACTATTGTGTAATTTGTACACATTTTTATTATGATGTCGCCGTGTGCGAATGAAATAAATGAATAATAATGTTAGGCCTACCAGCGGATTATCAGGATTCAGCATTTGAGAGTGCTGCCTTGTTGTACAGAAAGAAAACTAAGTCTATTCCTATTGGCCGCAGCCTATGGTAATACTTTGATCTATAATTCCCACATTCCCATGTGTGGAGCATTCACCATCCATGCCAAACCCATTTTGTTGTAATATATATTTCAGTCCAAAGAACCATAATCTTCACGCTTAATCACCAATTATTAGTGTGTAGCTTGTAGTTGAATCTAATTAGATGAGTGAACCCAAAGGCTCCTCTGCTCATTGGATCAGTTTGCTTCTAATGTTGGACTTTTTGTAAACACCAATAAAACCAAAATTATGACCGTGCACCTTGACAGCCCTCAAGAAATGTCTGATCATACCCCCCTGGGATGGTTTGCTTGGGCAAGTGGAAGACTTCTGCTACTTGTGATCATGGATCCGAGAGTCATGTCGCCGTGAGGACCAACCAGTGCATAATCTTGTGCTTTGGCGGCCTCATTTAGTGAATAAGCATAGTGGACAGCTCAATAATTTCTTGAGACACATCTCAAGGTCTGATATTTTAGTGATGATAGGGTGTTGTGGTGGCGCAATTTTGTCGACAAGCCGGCACAGCATTCTTATACAGCATAATTCATATGTAATGCAGCTGAAATGCAGAATGCCGATTGTAGTAGTAGTAGTAGTAGTTAATGCTTTGCCAATGAGATATTTCGACCATCTTTAATTAAATGATGTTCACCAAAGTGTTGTGATGTCATGTCATTGTTATTAATGATGTTGTATACGATGGTTTGACAACATTTGTGTCTACTGTTGACGGTGACACAGAACCATTTTAAGTGTTATGGTGAGTACTCCAAGGAGACACTTGCACCCTTCTTGTTCATAATTGTGGTTGACTATGTTCTACTCATGTCATTAGATCATCACAATGATGATGGGGTGATGATAACTCCACCTACTGGCCCCAGAAGTCGAGGAAACCCAACAAGTACCTAACTGATCTTGACTTTGCTGATAACTTAGGAGTACTACTCTCAGAATCACTCAGAATCAACTGTTGAGGACACCAAATCTCCGGATGGCACATTCAAAAGAATTCTACGCCGCGTTCATTGTGTCAAGTACAATGGGCACATCTCCAACCAGACACTATATAACATTGCAGGTGTCTCATTGGTTCCCCCAAGCATGACACAATAACAAAGTCGCCTCCGCCTTGCAAGACATTGTTTTCTCTGTTAGGACCAGCCAGTGCATAATATTGTGCTTTGGCAGCCTCATGGAGTGAATAAGCATGGTGGACAGCCCATGACTTTCTTGAGACGCATCTTAAAGGACACTGGCCTTGAAGAAACGGATGATCTACCAAATGTCATGGGTGATAGGGAGTTGTGGCGGCGCAATTTTGTCGACAAGCCGACACACCATTTTTAAAAATTCAGCTTCAATGCAGAATGCCGATCCTAGTATTAGCCTGAGGGATAAAGCTACTAAAGCTCAGAAGCTGTAGACTGGTAGTGATACAAGTCTGTACAGCAGGGTAGGCCCTACAGTATATATTTGTGTTCTTTTCTGTCTTTATGTTTAATATGTTAGTTGGACTCGGTACGGAAATGAATATTGATTTTATTTGAATTAAAATAAAGCCGGCTTTAAATAAAACTGTTATTTTGTAACTACACAGTAAGTTATTGATTGCGGTAATGTAAATCGAAAACAGGCTTTATATATAGGCGTAACGGAGATACAGTATATGCGAAACCGGAATGCAAATTTCCCTGGCCACCTTTCAGTACTCGAACCCACTATAAATATTACTATAAATGGTCCCGCATGCACCATAATTATTAATTTTTTTCTGTATTCTGTATAAAGTAAAGAGTTTATCTCACGCAGGGGTCAAGTATAGGAATGAGCATAACAAGTTAGTGAATATTCTAATAAGCTCAAATTTCTATGAAACTTCGTTGTTTCTTCGTTGAAACTTTTATATCATGAAACGTTTATATAACCCGTGAATGTGTCAGGAAACTCAATAAATATTTCAGATCCTACGCTGACTTGACTCCAAATGTCCCATTTGGATACAGTGGGGCACTGACTCTATTTTGATCCAGTTTACAAAAGGTTTTCGAAAATTAGTAGGCCTATTAGTGGTCCTATACCTAGTACCTACTATATTTTTTTTCACATTAAAGGTTCTTGCTGCATGATGTGTTCTACAGTAAATATGGATCTGGGCGCCTATAGTTTAATAAAAAAACCTTTTTCACCAAAATAAAAAAACACATTTATCCAAAATATAGGGAAATGATTGCATGAAATTTGCCGGTATCTACTGTACTTATACAGTATTTAGTGCTGCATTATTTAATCATTCTGAAGGCACAAATACATTTTAATGATTTAATATATATTGATATATAATTAATCAGTTAATCCCACTAAAATACCAAGCCCCATTTACTTCACTTGCTCCCAAAAAAAACCCTAATATTTGTTAATAAATGTTAATAATGCGGAATAAAACATTTACTACTACTAGGTCCTCATAAAGTGTGTGATAACTACGCCTTTCCACCCAATCACGAAGGACTGCTGTTGCAAATATAGCAATGAAATATCGATAACTAGATATCATGAATTGCAAAAAAGGTGAACCACCTATTGCTCAGCTTGAGACAAATCTAATATTACTAAGTCGAGCGAACTCGGACAGTGGAAATGAGATCCTTCCAGACTTCCCAATTCTCCATAGTTGTCGCAATTTCGTTTCTCCCAAGTTCAGTATCCCTTTCAAGTTGATCTATATATGTTATGGCGGTCGTCCACGACTACGCTTTCCATGAGTTGGTTGCCAGAGAAGTAGATCTGGTATGACCTCGTCTTTACTTCGCCAGCTGTGCCCACTGAATCTTAATCTGCGTTCACGGAGGGTGGTTGACACAGGTGGTATTGTACCATAAAGCTCGGCGTTTGTCATGTGATGTCTCCAGCGGATGTTTAGGGCTGCCCATAGTAGTCTTGTAAAGCAACCATCAATTTGTTGTTCAAGTGATTTAGTCAGTGTCCAGGTCTCTCCCCCGTATAAAAATACACTTTCCACTGTGGCTCGTAAGAACTTAGTCTTCAGGTGCCTGGAGAGATCAGATTTCCAGATGGTATCCATTTATTATAGAGCTACCCAAGCCTTTGCTTTCTTAACTTCTATGTCCTTTTTGCTACTCTGTATCCATGATCCAAGGTACTGGAAGTCATCGACCTTCCTTAGTTGATTATTATCAATGGTTGTCAAGTTTCCCTCAACATTAAAGGTCATGAATTCGGTCTTGGTAGCATTTATATGCAATCCAACCACCTTAGCAGCCCTCTCCACTTTATTTAGTAGAAGCTGTGCATCTGCTAGCGTATTAGAGGGCGATGCTATCTGCAAAGTTGGTGTCTGTGACTGTAGTTGCCGGATATCTACTACTTCTGCGTTCTTGAAGTGTGAATCCCAGATCTTCACCCTTTGTGGCCGTCCTCATTGCGTAATCCATCACAATTACAAATAGTAATGGTGCTAATGTGTCACCTTGCAGTACACCAGCAAGGATTGAGAAAAACTCAGTTTCACCATCTGGTGAGAGTACCTGCGCTTCTGTGTCACAATATAACAATCCAATGCCAGCAACAATAACTTCTGGTATTCCATAAGCTCTTAGGATTTTAAGCATTTTACCTGTATGGATGGACTCGAATGCCTTCTTGAAGTCCACAAAAGTCATGACTGCGGGGAGATTCTTTGACTTAATTCCTTCAATCAGTCTCCGTAGTGCAAGTATCTGAGCTATTGTTGATCTACTTGGTCGAAATCCGTTTGGCTCTTACGCAGTAGTTTCTCTATGTGAGGCCTAATCCTATATAGAATAATTTTATTGTATATTTTGGCAGCTACCACAAGCAGACAGATCCCACGATAGTTTGTTGGTATGCCGAGGTCTCCTTTCTTGGGGAGAGGCTTTAGTTGACCTTTAGTCCAAATTGGTGTTGGCTTTTCCCCTTTTACATCCGGTTGCAAACATTCAATAATGGTCTGTTTAGCACTCCGGTTTTCCATACCTCCGCTGGGATTTCATCTAATCCACTCGCTTTATTATTGGACATGCTTTGAATGCTTCTTCGGAGTTCGGCAGGTGTGATGTGAAGTCCTCTGTTTCTATAGGTAGTGTCTTGTCATATATTTTCCTTGTAGGGCTGACCTCGATGTTTGGTGGCTTCCCAAGCAAGTTGCTGAAGTGATTTTTCCACTTCCCAACACGTACTTCAGGACTATCGCATTTGAGGCGCCCCTTTGCACAACTTTTCCGACCAGATACCTTATTTACAGTTTGCCAGGTAAGTCTTGATTGTTGCTGTATGTGAGCAGTTGTAATTGCTTCAGTTTTATCCTGTATGTACTTTTCCTGGCTGATGTTGTAGGCCAATTTAAGATCGTCCTTAGCTTTCTCAACCTTGTTAATGTTTTCGGTTGTTGGTTGTTCGGTTTTAACTTTGTAGGCTATCTTAAGATCTTCTCTCTTACAAGTAACCTCAGAGTTTTGCCATGGCACATAGTGTTTTCGTTTAGGTTTCTGGGGGATATGCCTCTTAGCTGATTCCTTGTGGGCTGTTATTATATTCTGGTATATTGATTCGGTAGATTGGTCTTCATCCATTGACTGAAGTGCTTCAAAGCGGTTTCGAACTTCTACTGTATAAGCATCCTTTACTGCATTGTCAGTTCTGAGTTTCACCCAGTCATAGTTGATTTGCTTGCTTGTCATGGGTTTGCTGGCTCTCAAACTGAATCTGATCTCTGCAGTCACAATTCTGTGGTATGAAACCAATTAGGTTGAACGAGCTGTATGCCTCGCAGTTGATCATGCTGTTTCTCCACTTTTTGTTTACAAGGATGTAATCCAGTTGTGCTTTGGGTCCATTAGGGTATTGAAAGGTCCATAGCTTCCCCTTACTCTTTTCGAATGTGTTGTCACATTCACATTCTTAAATTAGGTCTAAAAGTAAGTACCCATTTCTGTTAAAGCTGGTGTTATAGGTGTAACCCTTGATGTCTTCTGGGCCAATTTGCGCATTCAGGTCACCAGCAATGACTTTAACATTGTGTTTCGGAATGTCCTTAATAAGTCCAGTCAGTTTGTTCGCGGTATTTCAACTTTTCATAACGCGAGTTGAATATTTTTTGTATTTATTTAAAATGATTATTCCGATATCACTACTGGGTGCGGGACCTTGGGTTTTGGGCACACTCAATGAACTGGGGGCGATTTATGGGCAAATATTGGGGCGACTTACAGGGTAGGGTACGGGACTCATTTCGTGTATATAAGGGCCAGGGGGGGAAGGAAAAGTTAAGCAGTATTCAGGTTTACCTGACTACTATTAGGCCTAGCCAACTTCCTGCTGCCTGTAGAGGTGGATTTGGTAACTCGCTAGGTCTAAAGGACAAGGACTGCCCTTAGCGGCCCTGGCCAACAGCAGTTATTACGAGCCTGAAAAGGACATTGGAAAGTCTGCTGCTTGTGTCAGGGATTTGCGACGGAAAACGACGACAGACCCCGTAGCCAAGCTGTACTGGTTCTCGATGATCGTTCCCTTTGGGGTTCGTGAGGGGTGGGGCGGACACGCGAAAGGGTCGACCGACTAACAGAGGAAGGGTTTGACGAGGACTTCCCTTAGCGGTCTCTGGTCAACAGCAGTTATTACGAGCCTGAAAAGGACATCGGAAAGTCTGCTGCTTGTGCCAGGGATTTGCGACGGGAACCGACGACAGACCCCTTAGCCAAGCCATACTGGTTCTTGATGATCGTTCCCTTCGGGGTTCGTGAGGGGTGGGACGGACACGCAACGGGGTCGAAAGACAAAGGACTGGACTCTACCGACGGTTCGGAGCCTGAATAAGGACTCGGAAAGCCTAGGTGGTTGGGACTCTGCGATGAACCGACGGACCCCTAGCCAAGCCGTACTGGTTCTCGATGATCGAACCCATCGGGGTTCGTGAGGGGTGGGACGGACACGCGAACGGGTCCACCGACATGACAGACTCCTAGCTAAGCCGTACTGGTTCTCGATGACCGATCCCTTCGGGGTTCGGGAGGGGTGGAACGGACACGCGACAGGGTCGACCAACACCAACACTACAGCACCAAGACTAGGACCGAGGGAAAATCTGGGGAACATTAGTTAGGCGAAAATCTGAGCGAACAGTGGGTAATTAAATAATTTACTGTAGGGATTTATATGTTTTTAGATATAGATTTATATGTAGTGTATTATTATTGTGAATAACTTGGTGTATATTGGTTTGGGGAAGCCCAATTTATTCTCAATCAAGGTTCAACTGTAGGGAAGTTACATTAAAGAGTATATCCAACCAATGCAGCTTTTTCTCAACCGCAATCTTGCATTTAAGAACGGGTTCCTTCTCCACAATCAATATCCGGTGACTGGCCGGGATTCCGTGGTCAGTAAAGTTCCGCCTCCAGCATCGGCGTTTTCCCCCATTGTGTCGGGAATAACGGCAACAAAATTGAGAATAAAACGCGGCCAACTTCAACTGGTGGAAGTTGGGAATCCTGCAATACTCTTCAAACTCTCTCCGTGCTTACCCAGCACCCACTACGAGGAAACTCTGGTATTTGAGTTAAGACAAAGCCGTGGTTTAATCAATCAACAAACTCGATCAAATAAACTCATAGTCGGCAGATCACATAAAGAGAGTCGTTAACAGGGAATGGAAGTATCGATCACACCCATTGACATAATTCAAGTTGAGCCAGGAATCTGGCACGTCGAGGTTGAAGTACAAGGAATGAACGTCGGACGATTCAGGATTACCGTTCGAGTAGTCCAAGCCGAGTACGAGAGCTACGAAGAACTATTCTACGACATCGCATATCTCGCTATCAACGAGGCGCTAGAATGACAACGAACAACGTCTCCGACACCGATGAGATGGACACCCGCACAGACTCGGAAGCCGACGAGGTACCGAATATCAAGAACATGACCCGTCGACTAGGTGCTCTCAAAGGCGGAGTCACTCGAGCGTATCAGCGTTTAGAGAAACAACTCAAGAGAGTCGAAACTCCCCTCAACGAGATACAAACTCAACTTCAGAATATCCGAAGTATCTTACAACGATATGAGAGGATGATACAGGCGTATCAAGAACTCGTTCCCTCCACCGATCAGGTAAACTACCCCAGGTTAGAAGAACATGTTGTACATCTAGATGAGTTCCGCAAACAACACCAGAGGACCCTCAGCCTTGTGAGAGGCTACGAAGAACAGTACTACAAGAGAGCCGAAAGAACAGACACAGAATCGGTGCGAACCTCCAGCACCAGGACTGCAATACATCGAAAGAGAACGGGGTCCTCTAGGAACCAGCACTCCAGCGCTAGGAGCGCGGTGTCCGGTTCAGCACACAGCTCTCAAGGGGGTCAGCCACTCCGAGACCAGCTACGAGAACAGAAGGCATTAGCCCTCAAAGCTCGGATGGAAGATGAGTATGTTCAACTGCGAAACGAGCAAGATGTATTAGCCGCCGAAATGCAAAAACGAGAGGCCGAACAAGCGGCCGAATGGCAGGTCGAACAACGCGAACAGCAGGCCGAACAGCATAGACGAGAGGCCGAACAACGTGAACAGGAAGCTGAACAACGTGGACGAGAGGCCAAACAAGAGATCGAACAACGTAAATGGGAGGCAGAAATGCGTAAACAACACGCCGAGGCCCAAGCGATTCTCATCCACAAAAAGAATGCGGACATTGCGAAACTCGCAGAATATGAAGCCGCGCTTATAGAACGAGATATTCAAATATACGAGGACTGGGAAAGGGGTATAGATCAGAACTATGAACTAATACCGATACCAGAATTAGAGAAGTCATTAACGACACCGGCGGTGAAACCTCCGAAACCCGAGTTCCCGCCTACCATACAGTCTACGTTATCGGCACAAGCACCGGTATTCCATCCCCCACCGGTTACGCTTAAGAATGAGGAACCTTATATCCCAGCCAATCCCACGGTCCCGAGCGTCCTCAAGTACGAGCCTGAAAAGGACTCGGAACGGATCGCCACTCCCCGATCCAACAACCCGTTTACATCCACACCACAAATCCGTAGCCGCGTCATCATTAAAACTCCACCTATCATCGATCCATCGTGTATGGGAGAGAGTGCAAATAACTATAACCCTCCTAGTCATTCCGGCTCAGATGACGTTGGCATTATCCGGGCATTAGAGAACCGACTGGCCATGCCCAAGATGGAGATCCGCACCTTCAAAGGAGATCCCATCGATTACCTCAGATTCAAGAAACGGTTTTTCGCGCAGATTGGATCAACGGACATAGCCGACGCACAAAAGCTAGTATATTTATCCCAATACCTGGGCGACAAACCACGCCGGATTATCGCATGTTTCGAGGGAGGAGCTCATGAGGCATACTATGACGCATGGAAAACTCTAGATAAAAGATACGGAAATATCGGGACTATAATTAATAAAACTCTCGAGAAACTGATACAGGACGCGGGATCCCTAGGGGACCCACAGAATATCCAAGAATTCTCAGATTCGATGAAGGATGCCTACTACACTCTAAAACCATTAAATAAGGAGGAACAAGTAAACAACATTCTAAATCTCCGACAGATCGCCCGGAAGTTCCCCGGATGGCTGCAAAGTAAGTGCGCCTATAAATGCGTAAATCTCCGGCGCAGACACCCAGATCGAGATCCCAGCTTCCTTGAAATGTCGGCATTCCTGGACGATATCTCCGAAGCCATGAATGACTCGATGTTCTCGAAACAGAGTCTCGCCAAGTTAGACGGAATAGAGAGCAACTCCAGGAGTAAGACACCCAAACAGAAACCGAGATTCCGTCCCCCTCCGGTGATTACGATGGCTATCACCATGGCCGAGGATTCCGACGACGAAGACTACGAGGAACCGACATCAGCCGAGGAATGGGCGTGTTATCTAGCGAATTGGGCACCCGAAAGTGAAGGCATCACAAACCCCCTTCTCTGTCTCTTCTGCGGAGAGAAACATAAAGTGGAATTCTACAGGAAGTTCCAGTTCGCCGAACTCGTCCCACGCTTCGAGGCGATAATGAAACACCAAGGATGCTTCTGGTGTCTTGGAACAGGTCACTATGTTCGGGATTGCGACCAAAGATCGTGCTGTGCGGTCTGTAACAACCTACGTCATCACACGCTCCTCCACATCCCCGCGAACTTTGACTTCACCACCCTCCCCTTTCGGATTGAAGCCAAGCGAAGAGGAGAAACGAACCACGTTTCTAAAGGAATCCGGACAACCCACCGGAGAGAAACCAACCGTTTAAAACCTCCACCGATGCATCACAAGTGACAAATATCTCAGCCACGATCAACCTTATAAATCGCCGTTACATGGTCTTCGCCAAAGTAATCCCAGTAAGAATTCAAGGGGTTGGTAAATCCTTGACGATGCTCGCGTTCCTTGATAACGGGTCGGACGGAACCATCATCGACCGGGATTTCCTCAAGCAACTAGGCCTAGACTATGAACCTTGCAAACGGCCCATACAAACTATCACCGACCACAGAGAGGTAGAATCCGGGGAGGTGCAGCTCCAGATGGAAGGAGTAATGAAGGGCTACGAGACGGTTAAGCTGACCATCAAGAACGCCTTGGTACACACAGACCTCCGAGTGCGGTTCCGACAATCAGCCGAGTACGCCCCCCTCATACAGTTGGACCGAGACGATGTAGACCTAAGGTGCCCGCCGTTGGATGTAAACCGCATCACCCTACTGATCGGACTTGATCCGACTTGATACCTGACTATCCTGACTAGCCTCAGTAAACACCCTAACACTCGGGTCCCCAATGCGACAAGGTGAGCTGACTGCCTTGGCAGATAAGCTTTCTCTTAGCGCAGTGGGTGTTCAAGAGCACCGAATGCAGACTGGACAGACTGATGAGGTGCTGATTAAGGACATGGGGGGCGGTTGGCGACTCGCCCTCGCGTCAGCAGATGATAGTGGCAATGGTGGAATTGGTCTATTGATGAATCCAACTGCACATGCAGCATTGGACAAAATAGACCAAATCTCTAACCGCATCATCCGTTGCCACTTCTCATGTTCTGGAAGACTGGCTAAGAAGTTTCCTAAGGTGGTTCTGATTGTGTGCTACTCTCCAACTAGTGTTGCCCCTGTAGAGGAGGTGGAAAATTTCTACCACAATCTACAAGCAGCTACTGATGGAGTGGATCAGCATGCATTCTTAACATTCCTGGGAGACTTTAAAGCAAGTCTGCATCAATCACCTACATCGCCCTGGGTCTATAGCAATAGTGTTAACCGAAATTCTGTCCATCTTCAGGATTTTATCTCTGGAAATGGATTGTTTTCGGCTGGAACCCAGTTCAAGAAGCGAACTGGAAAGCTATGGACTCATAGTGGACCCAGTGGTCACAAGTCCCAGATAGACCATATTCTGTTTCGTAGGAAATACAGGAGCTCTATACAAGACTGTAATGCATTTACACTTCGACCCTTCTCCAGTGATCACCGCCTTATTGTGGCCAAGGTAAGACTTAGTCTGCGTGCTAGCAGAACAACGAAATCTGCCTTGCCGCGGCATGACTGGTCCTCTCTGTTGCAACAGCCAAGTGTGAGATCCAGCTTCACACTACAGCTGAGCAACAGGTATGAGGCTCTTGCCTCTGAGGCGTCAGATCACTGTGAGGGCTATACTGCCTTTACAGAAGCAGTTAAGTTAGCAGCTGCAGAAACAGTTCCTGTATACCCTCGAAACAGGAAAAGGGCCCCCTGGACTGACAACAAAATTCAGAAGTGCCGAAATGACCTTCATAAGGCGCAGAAAGAGTCCCGACTCAAACAGACTACAGCGGCCAAGAATGCAGTTAAGGCTGCATCTAGGTCCCTGAACAGGCAGTACTCTGTTAATCTACAGGAGCTAATAAACCAACAGGTTGATGCCATCAATGATGCTGACGACAGCAGGCAATCATCCCAGGCATGGAAATCAATCAATCTGCTTACTGGGCGGAAAAGCCAACCAACCACCAAGGTTAAGGCTGAATCACCAGCCGATCGCCTCAATGGTTGGAAAGCCCACTTTGAAAAGCTCCTCAATAATGACAGGGTATTGCCTGATAACTTTATAGAAGTAAAAGTGTCTGAGTCTGTACTCCCAGATATTCCCATTGGCGATATCTCCTTTGCAGAAGTGAAGGCTGCTGCAAAGAGCATTAAGACCAATCGTGCCAGTGGAGTAGATGGTGTTCCCCCTGAGGTCTTTAAAATACCTGAGTGTTTAAAGCTCATCTATCCCATCATAGTAGACATGTACCGAACAACAAGAGTCCCACAAGAAATGAAAACAAATAAGTTGGTGCCAGTCCCCAAGAAGGGCAACCTAACACTCTATGGTTCTTTTCGGGGAATCTCATTGATCTCGATTGCTGCAAAGCTATACAATAGGATTCTATTAAATCGCATCAGGGATCCCATTGAGAGACTGCTCCGTGGAAATCAGAATGGGTTCCGTAAAGGTCGTGGGACCATGGAGCCCATTTTGGCACTTAGAAGGATAATTGAAGAATTATCAAAAAAGAAAGACAGGCATCTGGCTGTTATCTTTGTTGACTTCTTCAAGGCCTTTGATTCAGTCTCTCGCTCACGTATGTTCAGCATACTTTCATTATATGGGATTCCTGATGAAATTATTGCAGCAATCAGATCAGTATACGATGGTTCGACAACATTTGTGTCTACTGTTGACGGTGACACAGAACCATTTGAAGTGTTATGGGGCGTCCTCCAAGGAGACACACTTGCACCATTCTTGTTCATTATTGTGGTTGACTATGTTCTACGCATGTCCTTAGATCATCATAATGATGATGGGGTGATGATAACTCCACCTACTGGCTCCAGAAGTCGAGGAAATCCTGCCAAGTACCTAACTGATCTAGACTTTGCTGATGACTTAGGAGTACTCTCAGAATCATTAGAGGGAGCCCAACGGCTCCTCAGCTCATTAGAACATGCTGCTTCTAGTGTTGGTCTTTTTATTAACTCCAGAAAGACCAAAATTCTGACTGTTAACTTTGAAAGTCCTCAGCAAGTCTCTGATCGGATGAGCATAAGCTCAAAGGATGGTATGCTTGAGCATGTGGACGACTTCTGTTACCTGGGATCATGGATCCGGAAGTCAGGTGAGGACCTTCGAATACGTAAGGGAAAGGCATGGACAGCCTTGAATAGGCTTTCCAGGATTTGGAAATCACCGAGAATTAATCGGAAACTTAAGGTCCGATTATTTAGAGCAGCAGTAGTTCCAGTACTCCTCTACGGGAGTCCATGCTGGGCTCTAACTGCTGAGGACACCAAATCTCTGGATGGCACATTCACAAGAATGCTACGCCGGGTTCATTGTGTCAAGTACAATGCACACATCTCCAACCAGACACTATATAACATTGGAGGTGTCTCATTGGTTCCCCCAAGCTTGACACTAGAACAAAATCGCCTCCGCTTTGCAGGACATTGCTTTCGCCGTGAGGACCAGCCAGTGCATAATCTTGTACTTTGGCAGCCTCATGGAGTGAATAAGCATGGTGGACAGCCCATGACTTTCTTGAGACGCATCTTAAAGGACACTGGCCTTAAAGATGCGGATGATCTAGCAAATGTCATGGGTGATAGGGAGTTGTGGCGGTGCAATTTTGTTGACAAGCCGGCACAGCATTCTTAAAAATGCAGCTGCAATGCAGCATGCCGATCCTAGTAGTAGTGATACGAGATCCGTAAAGTCCATAGAAGCAACGCAGTGGAAATTTATAGTTGTCTGACCGAGCCTGCAAAGGACTCGGGCAGGCACTATAATGTCGCGACAATCACTCAACCAGCGGCGTCTTTACACCTGTTGATTGAGCGAACTTCATCAATGAAACATCTCATCCACCACGTTATAACCCTCCTCAACTTCCTACGGTGGAAAGACAACAAGCCGATAGTTCAATGGAGTATACAAGAACTCATTATCGCGGAGAAGTGTATTGTTGGATATGTCCAGAGAGAAAGCTTCCCCGATGAGTGGGAACAACTCAGTGCGGGCAAGACCTTGAAACCGGACAGCCCAGTCTACCAACTGAGACCAATGATGGGAGAGGACAGACTGATCCGACTGAATACCAGGATGGCAAACGCCCCGGTTGAATATGAGGTTAAATACCCAGCGCTTCTGCCCGGAACGTCGACACTAGCCAAGCTATTAATTCAACAGTGTCACGAGGAAAACCACCACGCGGGACAGAACTGGATTATAGCTAATATACGACAAAGGTATTGGATCACCCACATCCAGCCACTGATCCGGAAAGTGTTAAAACGTTGCTTTCCCTGCAGAAGATATCTAGCGCCACCACTCACACAAAAGATGGCCGACTTACCAGCCACCCGTCTACAGTCCGATTCCCCGCCGTTCTATGTAACCGGAGTAGACTGTTTCGGACCGTTTACAGTCATCGAGCGACGATCCAACATCAAATGCTGGGGAGCCATCTTTACCTGCCTTAGGTCTAGGGCAATCTACCTAGATATCGTGGTGAACCTTACGCAACACGCATTCATCAACGCCCTGCGTCAGTTCGTGGCGAACAATGGGACATGTCGTCATATGTACTCCGATAACGGTACAAACTTTGTGGGAGGAGAAAGAGAACTTAGAGAGGCGATCGAGGGATGGTTTACCGAGGACACCGCATCCCAAGTCTGGAGGGACCACCAGATACAGTGGCACTTCCAAACACCCTTAGCACCCCATACGAGCGGGGTATGGGAGAAACTCATCGACTTAGTAAAACGATCCATGCGCGTCGCATTAGGAGACACCCGGGTAACCCATGACACCCTCCGCACAACGTTCTGCGAGATCACGGCTACCCTGAACAACCGACCCATCGTCCCTATCCGCGACGACCCCACAGACCTGGAGCCCCTCACTCCTAACCACCTACTGGGGAGACCCAAAACCCATATTCTTCCAGAGACGATGTTTCCGGATCCCGACGATATCGCGAGACATACTAACTGGAAGAAGGCCCAAGCGTTGGCAGCGCATTGGTGGAGAATCTGGGCCCAGGAGTACCTCATAACCCTCCGGACCAGGAGGAAGTGGAACAACACCTACAGGAATGTCGCAGTTGGCGACATGGTGCTGGTGAAAGAAGACCTCAAAGACCGCGTCCACTGGCCTGTGGCGCGAGTCGTGGCAATACAACCGAGCAAAGACGGACTTGCGAGGACTGTGACGATACGAACGGCAAAGGGCCACTACCAACGCCCTATCCAGAGGCTGTGCCTTCTCGAAGGCAATGACAGTGGTGACTCTACGAGAGGTGATAAGTTCCCTACTCCAGATCCTGCTGCAGACATTGGTGACAATGCTAAACCCGTTTAAACCCCTTCTCATCCTGTTGACAAACTCTTTTAACTGTGATTTATCGACAATGATAATGGACCCCCCTTAAACCAACTGTAACCACGCAATGGTATTTGTGTTTCCTCGTGTGTTATGTGGAGTCCAGCGTCACCCTGCAGATGTTTCGACTGACGCAGGGTCGTTTATGTATTGTTTACCCTGATTTTGGTCATCGGGACCAACGACATTGGATTATTGGAAATGGTAAAGATTTGAAGTGGAATTCATTGTATCCATTGTAGTATGTTATGTTGTCCGTTGCGTGCGCAGTTCGGGGCGTAGGCGGTGTAACTAGTCCAGCTGTAGATCCCGGATTGCCGCGCAACACCCCCTCTATCCCGTTATTCTGGTGGGTCCATGGTGCATCCACATGACTTCGACGATAGAGGGTTTTATGTTTCTCAGTCGCGTTATTCTGGTGGGACCGTTGCGTGGATTTTGGGGCGTAGGCGGTGTAACTAGTCCAGCTGTAGATCCCAGAATGTTGCGTAACCCCATCCCACATGACTTCGTCGGCTGAGCTTTATGTTGTTGGGAGTGTTATTCTGGTGGGTCCCTGGTGCATTCCACGTGACTTCACTTCCAGCGTCTTCATTGTCCGTTACGTGTGCAGTTTGGGGCGTAGGCGGTGTAACTAGCCCAGCTGTAGATCCCAGATTGCCGCGTAACACCCCTTCCACAACGAAAATTTCCCAAAGAAGATGATTGAATGTAGTTGGAAATGATGAAAAGAAACAGACGACGTTACTATAAACTGAATGATGACGCGTATGATGATGAAAATGTAATGATGCGCACCCTGGTGCTGCGCTTATAACAAATGATGATAGCCGGGGGGCTATAACCCCAATGATAATGTGGAAATAAATGAAATGTGGAAATAAATGTGAAATAAAGGTGGAACTAAATGATGAAATGTGTTGAAATAAATGAAATGTGATGAAATAATAATGAGAAATGAAAAAAGACAAAAAAAATGTATAAAATGTCTAAAGAAAAGAATTGGAAAAAAGAAGAGGACATAAAAAGTCAAAACTGGTTGGATATTAATGTATAGCTATAGTACTGTAAATGCTGAATGTATTAGCAATAAGATGGTAGATGCCTATATAGCAATGTTATTTAATAAACTGAATTAAAAATAAAACTGAACTATTCTGCAATCACTATAGTTTCAGACTTTCTGGATTTATAATTAACTGATATAATTTTGCAACGGACATAATTTAAATATGGACCCAAATCGCCAAATTATCGGCGAATTACGTAATACGATAGATCTACTGGAATATCCACAACCTGGATCCCCTAACTTTGATACAAATTGGAGCACCCTGATAAATGAGAATGTGCGAGTCGTCAAATTCTCCGGGCGAGAGGGACCGGATTCCCGGAATCTACGAGCCCTCCGGTTGGCCGATGCTAGTACGAGACTGAAAAGAACTCGGAACGCAAAGGCTACCGGAGGGGATGAGTTGTCGTATTGGGAAACGTTTCGGCAAAGCGTCTACAGATCCCGATGTTTGATATACGACAACGAGGGAAACGCGACGCCCACCTCGAAAGCGATGACGTTGGCTCGATGTCAAAGTTTCGTCGACGACAAGAGTACGTACCTCGCCCACTGGGGAAACCTAGCGGAGTGTACGGCAATGCTACGAGAGGAACGTATATCCGTTATCCAGAATCACGACGACTACCAGGAGAAGTACGGGGCGAAAGAATACGGTCGATCCTTGGTCGTCGTCCTCGGAACCCTGGACGGTTTGGTATTGGTGTGTCGAATATTCCCGACACCCAGACAGGAAGTGCAGGCAGCCGGAGCGATCTGGTTGCTACCTCCGGAGATCCAAAAGATCCTCTTCGACTTCGATGTCATTAAAATCGGGTCAGATATAAAAGCGGATGTCCGGAACGACTACGCGAACGCTCCTTTAGGAAGAGACCGTAAAGGAGATCTCAATGCCATTAGTCATTGCATCGACACCCAGACACTTCTAGCCTGGTTACGATCCGCCGAATTAATGCGAGGATTCCGCGAGGTGAGACAGATGAAATCCGGGATCGGCTACCTCGCTGTGCTAAACGGCGGCATCGACTTTAAACCTCAGAAATTACAGGACTATAATAAGATATATGGTGGATACCCAGGATTGGAAATAAAGAGCGAGCGAGAGGGTCGATGGAAGGAAGTTGACAGGAGGTGGGCGATACACCAAAGGTGGGAGAATCCCGATCGACGGAACTACATCTACGTCGTTATGGAGTCCTACACCATTGCTAAGTTTATATGTAAAACTCTCGATAACCTCATTACGGCGGTTCCTCTTTCCTTTGTCGACTACGACTGGAACGAGGTTATAAACCATGCGTTCAAAGCGGTCGAGAACATTACACCGGGAGAGACGAAAACGCTCACCGTTATCGATTCCTGGGACGAGAACGGACCTTACGACATCCCTACGATTACCGAGCTTCTCGGTGCGGAGGAGCCTCTGATTTCCTCGGAAGGGGAAGAACTATGGCTACAAGAAGGCGTTCTACTGTCCACCCCAAAGCGACCACTCGAGCCGGAAGCCGCGTACGAGCCGGCCGCCAAATGGGTTGCCTCGGCCGAACCGGCAACGGGAGCAGGCGCTTCCACCCCACTCGGCTCCGGTAGCCCTGCGAGGGAGTTAGTCACTACCTCCGCGTTGAGCGACTTCGGCGACATATGCCAGAGGTTATCCCCATATTCTTTCCCGGGTGGCGGAGACTGGTCTTCGGAGATTCCGAGTACCAGCACTCAACGAACCCGCTCAGCGATACTGGTCGAGAAGGGTCCCAGCGCTGCGCCGCCCTCCGTAGGTCTCCTCGGAATCCCTCCGTCGAAAGCCCCGGCACCTCTTCGCCGACCAGCAGTGACAACTATCCCCTCTGTTCCACAGGATCCTATGCGACTAACCCGATGGTACGCCGAGCAGACCGAATGGATCCTCCACCAGAAACGGTCGTCCGAGATGAGGCCAGCGGGACATAAAGATCTATCGGAGCGAGAACCTACTACGCCAAAGCCCAGCCTTTCGCGGGCTACCGGCCACAGCGAATATTCAAAAGAGCGACCGACGACTCGAGTATTACGTCGGCGTCCCGATCCCGATCTTCTTCGGTCGGGAAATGCAGTTAGAGATATGCGCAGACTGCGGTTCGGAGCAGTGCCCACGCAGTAGATGAAATCGAGTAACCGATTCGTGCCTACAGCTCCTTGGGATTCTGTATTGTCCATACTGCGCGACATCGGGACACGACGTCTCAGTCTGTCCAATCCTCTATAACCTCTGCACAACTTGCGGTTTCCGTGGACATTCCGCTAGCCCCCGCTGCAATATAAAATGTCCCTCAAAGGACGTTACCGCTATGGGAAATCTGGTTATGTTCGAAACTTACGCAAATAGCCACATAAAGACCAAGGTACGGAGAAACGCTCAGAATATCGCGCAGGAAATGGCGTGTGGTTATTTTTCCTTCCCGGAACGCCTCCATACAACAGCGACATTACCATTCCATTACGTGGATCTGTTGCTAAGCGCCGGATTGTTCGGCCCATTCGAGATCTTTCGACGCTTATATTCGTATAAAGAAGGGTTTGGTGACGGAAAGTGGTTCCTCGAGGCGCGCAACACCGAGTTGGAAAGACGAACCGATATGATCCCGTTGCCATCGAAAGGAAGAGCCGCCAGGAGACAAGCCGAAACGTTGCTCACGATGGAGAAAGGCGTATCAGAGCAAGAAATAGAGGATCGGGATATTCCAGGAACATTTATATTGAACATTTATTTTTATATATATATATGAACTCCAGGCCAAATTAATCAAGACTATGCAATATAAAATTTTGGGTTTTTTATATGGGAAATGACCTACGCAAACTCGATCTACCAATAGACCTCACGAAGGTCATTGGGGGGGGACTGTTCGCAGTATTTCAACTTTTCATAACGCGAGTTGAATATTTTTTGTATTTATTTAAAATGATTATTCTGATATCACTACTGGGTGCGGGACCTTGGTTTTTGGGCACACTCAATGAACTGGGGGTGATTTATGGGCAAATATTGGGACGACTTACAGTGTACGGGACTCATTTCGTGTATATAAGGGCAAGGGGGGGGGGGAAGGAAAAGTTAAGCAGTATTCGGGTTTACCTGACTACTATTAGGCCTAGCCAACTTCCTGCTGCCTGTAGAGGTGGATTTGGTAACTCGCTAGGTCTAAAGGACAAGGACTGCCCTTAGCGGTCCCTGGCCAACATCAGTTATTACGAGCCTGAAAAGGACATCGGAAAGTCTGCTACTTGTGTCAGGGATTTGCGACGGGAAACGACGACAGACCCCATAGCCAAGCCGTACTGGTTCTCGATGATCGTTCCCTTCGGGGTTCGTGAGGGGTGGGACGGACACGTGAAAGGGTCGACTGACTAACAGAGGAAGGGTTTGACGAGGACTGCCCTTAGCGGTCTCTGGTCAACAGCAGTTATTACGAGCCTGAAAAGGACATCGGAAAGTCTGCTGCTTGTGCCAGGGATTTGCGATGGGAACCGACGACAGACCCCTTAGCCAAGCCGTACTGGTTCTCGATGATCGTTCCCTTCGGGGTTCGTGAGGGGTGGGACGGACACGCAACGGGGTCGAAAGACAAAGGACTGGACTCTACTGGCCTACCGACTGTTCGGAGCAGTGTCTCGGTTGCCGAAGCGACTACGAGCCTGAATAAGGACTCGGAAAGCCTAGGTGGTTGGGACTCTGCGATGAACCGACGGACCCCTAGCCAAGCCGTACTGGTTCTCGATAATCGAACCCTTCGGGGTTCGTGAGGGGTGGGACGGACACGCGAACGGGTCCACCGACATCACAGACTCCTAGCCAAGCCGTACTGGTTCTCGATGACCGATCCCTTCGGGGTTCGGGAGGGGTGGTACAGACACGCAACAGGGTCGACCGACACCGACACTACGGCACCAAGACTAGGACCGAGGGAAAATCTGGGGAACATTAGTTAGGCTAAAATCTGAGCGAACAGTGGGTAATTAAATAATTTACTGTAGGGATTTATATTGTCGTGTATTATTATTGTGAATAATTTGGTGTATATTGGTTTGGGGAAGCCCAATTTATTCTCAATCAAGGTTCAACTGTAGGGAAGTTACATTAAAGAGTATATCCAACCAATGCAGCTTTTTCTCAACCGCAATCTTGCATTTAAGAACGGGTTCCTTCTCCACAATCAATATCCGGTGACTGGCCGGGATTCCGTGGTCTGTAAAGTTCCGCCTCCAGCATCGGCGTTTTCCCCCATGGTGTCGGGAATAACGGCAACACAGTTCTTCATAAAACTTGACTGCTTGTTCTGGCTCTGAGACATTGGTTGGACTGTAGCAACATATAACTGTTGCCGTGGGATTCCCATCAAATGTTGCAATCATAACCCTGGAATTTATAGATTTGATGTTGTTTAGGGTCTTAAGTGCAAATGGGCTTAGCAGAATTCCTACTCCACCAGTTGATGGATTGGCCGAGTTTCTTACTGCTGAGCTTGTTACTAACGTCCATCCATTTCCAATGTCATAGTACTTCATGGCAGTGTCGTCATGACAAATCCGATGTTCTTGGATGCAGATGATGTCGATGTTATATTCCATTTCCAGAGCGACCATGTCACCCTGTTTGGTACGTGCTTTCAGCGTGCGTGCGTTCATTGTAGCAATCTTTAGTGTCGTTTTACATAAAACATTTATTGCCAGGTTATCAAGTTATTCATTTATTGCCAGGTTATCAAGTTATTCATTTATTGCCCGGTTATCAAGTTATCCATTTATTGCCCGGTTATCAAGTTATTCATTTATTGCCCGGTTATCAAGTTATTCATTTATTGCCAGGTTATCAAGTTATTCATTTATTGCCAGGTTATCAAGTTATTCATTTATTGCCAGGTTATCAAGTTATTCATTTATTGCCAGGTTATCAAGTTATTCATTTATTGCCAGGTTATGAAGTTATTCATTTATTGCCCGGTTATCAAGTTATTCATTTATTGCCAGGATATCAAGTTATTCATTTATTGCCAGGTTATCAAGTTATTCATTTATTGCCAGGTTATCAAGTTATTCATTTATTGCCAGGTTATCAAGTTATTCATTTATTGCCAGGTTATCAAGTTATTCATTTATTGCCCGCTTATCAAGTTATTCATTTATTGCCCGGTTATCAAGTTATTCATTTATTGCCAGGTTATCAAGTTATTCATTTATTGCCAGGTTATCAAGTTATTCATTTATTGCCAGGTTATCAAGTTATTCATTTATTGTCCAGTTATCAAGTTATTCATTTATTGCCAGGATATCAAGTTATTCATTTATTGCCAGGTTATCAAGTTATTCATTTATTGTCCAGTTATCAAGTTATTCGTTTATTGCCAGGATATCAAGTTATTCATTTATTGCCAGGTTATCAAGTTATTCATTTATTGCCAGGTTATCAAGTTATTCATTTATTGCCAGGTTATCAAGTTATTCATTATTGCCCGGTTATCAAGTTATTCATTTATTGCCTGGATATCAAGTTATTCATTTATTGCCAGGGTTATCAAGTTATTCATTTATTGCCAGGTTATCAAGTTATTCATTTATTGCCAGGTTATCAAGTTATTCATTATTGCCCGGTTATCAAGTTATTCATTTATTGCCTGGATATCAAGTTATTCATTTATTGCCAGGGTTATCAAGTTATTCATTTATTGCCAGGTTATCAAGTTATTCATTTATTGCCAGGTTATCAAGTTATTCATTTATTGCCAGGTTATCAAGTTATTCATTTATTGCCAGGTTATCAAGTTATTCATTTATTGCCAGGTTATCAAGTTATTCATTTATTGCCAGGTTATCAAGTTATTCATTTATTGCCAGGTTATCAAATTATTCATTTATTGCCAGGTTATCAAGTTATTCATTTATTGCCAGGTTATCAAGTTATTCATTTATTGCCAGGTTATCAAGTTATTCATTTATTGCCAGGTTATCAAGTTATTCATTTATTGCCCGGTTATCAAGTTATTCATTTATTGCCAGGTTATCAAGTTATTCATTTATTGCCAGGTTATCAAGTTATTCATTTATTGCCAGGTTATCAAGTTATTCATTTATTGCCAGGTTATCAAGTTATTCATTTATTGCCAGGTTATCAAGTTATTCGTTTATTGCCAGGTTATCAAGTTATTCATTTATTGCCCGGTTATCAAGTTATTCATTTTTTGCCAGGTTATCAAGTTATTCATTTATTGCCTGGTTATCAAGTTATTCATTTATTGCCAGGTTATCAAGTTATTCATTTATTGCCAGGGTATCAAGTTGTTCATTTATTGCCAGATTATCAAGGTATTCATTTATTGCCCGGTTATCACGTTATTCATTTATTGCCCGGTTATCAAGTTATTCATTTATTGCCAGGTTATCAAGTTATTCATTTATTGCCAGGTTATCAAGTTATGCATTTATTGCCCGGTTATCAAGTTATTCATTTAATGCCCGGTTATCAAGTTATTCATTTATTGCCAGGTTATCAAGTTATTCATTTATTGCCCGGTTATCAAGTTATTCATTTATTGCCCGGTTATCAAGTTATTCATCTATTGCCCGGTTATCAAGTTATTCATTTATTGCCAGGTTATCAAGTTATTCATTTATTGCCAGGAAATCAAGTTATTCATTAATTGCCAGGTTATCAAGTTATTCATTTATTGCCAGGTTATCAAGTTATTCATTTATTGCCAGGTTATCAACTTATTCATTTATTGCCCGGTTATCAAGTTATTCATTTATTGCCAGGTTATCAAGTTATTCATTTATTGCCAGGTTATCAAGTTATTCATTTATTGCCAGGTTATCAAGTTATGCATTTATTGCCCGGTTATCAAGTTATTCATTTAATGCCCGGTTATCAAGTTATTCATTTATTGCCAGGTTATCAAGTTATTCATTTATTGCCAGGTTATCAAGTTATTCATTTATTGCCAGGTTATCAAGTTATTCATTTATTGCCAGGTTATCAAGGTATTCATTTATTGCCAGGTTATCAAGTTATTCATTTATTGCCAGGTTATCAAGTTATTCATTTAATGCCCGGTTATCAAGTTATTCATTTATTGCCAGGTTATCAAGTTATTCATTTATTGCCCGGTTATCAAGTTATTCATTTATTGCCCGGTTATCAAGTTATTCATCTATTGCCCGGTTATCAAGTTATTCATTTTGTTGCCAGGTTATCAAGTTATTCATTTATTGCCAGGAAATCAAGTTATTCATTTATTGCCAGGTTATCAAGTTATTCATTTATTGCCAGGTTATCAAGTTATTCATTTATTACCAGGTTATCAAGTTATTCATTTATTGCCCGGTTATCAAGTTATTCATTTATTGCCCGGTTATCAAGTTATTCATTTATTGCCAGGTTATCAAGTTATTCATTTATTAGCAGGTTATCAAGTTATTAATTTATTGCCAGGTTATCAAGTTATTCATTTATTGCCAGGGTATCAAGTTATTCATTTATTGCCAGGTTATCAAGATATTCATTTATTGCCAGGTTATCAAGTTATTCATTTATTAGCAGGTTATCAAGTTATTCATTTATTGCCAGGTTATCAAGTTATTCATTTATTGCCAGGGTATCAAGTTATTCATTTATTGCCAGGTTATCAAGATATTCATTTATTGCCAGGTTATCAAGTTATTCATTTATTGTCAGGTTATCAAGTTATTCATTTATTGCCAGGGTATCAAGTTATTCATTTATTGACAGGTTATTAAGTTATTCATTTATTGCCAGGGTATCAAGTTATTCATTTATTGCCAGGTTATCAAGATATTCATTTATTGCCAGGTTATCAAGTTATTCATTTATTGCCAGGTTATCAAGTTATTAATTTATTGCCAGGTTATCAAGTTATTCATTTATTGCCCGGTTATCAAGTTATTCATTTATTGCCAGGTTATCAAGTTATTCATTTATTGCCAGGTTATCAAGTTATTCATTTATTGCCAGGTTATCAAGTTATTCATTTATTGCCAGGTTATCAAGTTATTCATTTATTGCCAGGTTATCAAGTTATTCATTTATTGCCAGGTTATCAAGTTATTCATTTATTGCCAGGTTATCAAGTTATTCATTTATTGCCAGGTTATCAAGTTATTCGTTTATTGCCAGGTTATCAAGTTATTCATTTATTGCCCGGTTATCAAGTTATTCATTTATTGCCAGATTATCAAGTTATTTATTTATTGCCTGGTTATCAAGTTATTCATTTATTGCCAGGTTATCAAGTTATTCATTTATTGCCAGGTTATCAAGGTATTCATTTATTGCCCGGTTATCAAGTTATTCTTTTATTGCCCGGTTATCAAGTTATTCATTTATTGCCAGGTTATCAAGTTATTCATTTATTGCCAGGTTATCAAGTTATGCATTTATTGCCCGGTTATCAAGTTATTCATTTATTGCCCAGTTATCAAGTTATTCATTTATTGCCAGGTTATCAAGTTATTCATTTATTGCCAGGTTATCAAGTTATTCATTTATTGCCAGGAAATCAAGTTATTCATTATTTGCCAGGTTATCAATATCAAGTTATTCATTTATTGCCAGGTTATCAAGTTATTCATTTATTGTCCAGTTATCAAGTTATTCATTTATTGCCAGGTTATCAAGTTATTCATTTATTGCCAGGTTATCAAGTTATTCATTTATTGCCAGGTTATCAAGTTATTCATTTATTGCCAGGTTATCAAGTTATTCATTTATTGCCAGGTTATCAAGTTATTCATTTATTGCCAGGTTATCAAGTTATTCATTTATTGCCAGGTTATCAAGTTATTCATTTATTGCCAGGTTATCAAGTTATTCATTTATTGCCAGGTTATCAAGTTATTCATTTATTGCCAGGTTATCAAGTTATTCGTTTATTGCCAGGTTATCAAGTTATTCATTTATTGCCCGGTTATCAAGTTATTCATTTTTTGCCAGGTTATCAAGTTATTCATTTATTGCCTGGTTATCAAGTTATTCATTTATTGCCAGGTTATCAAGTTATTCATTTATTGCCAGGGTATCAAGTTGTTCATTTATTGCCAGATTATCAAGGTATTCATTTATTGCCCGGTTATCACGTTATTCATTTATTGCCCGGTTATCAAGTTATTCATTTATTGCCAGGTTATCAAGTTATTCATTTATTGCCAGGTTATCAAGTTATGCATTTATTGCCCGGTTATCAAGTTATTCATTTAATGCCCGGTTATCAAGTTATTCATTTATTGCCAGGTTATCAAGTTATTCATTTATTGCCCGGTTATCAAGTTATTCATTTATTGCCCGGTTATCAAGTTATTCATCTATTGCCCGGTTATCAAGTTATTCATTTATTGCCAGGTTATCAAGTTATTCATTTATTGCCAGGAAATCAAGTTATTCATTAATTGCCAGGTTATCAAGTTATTCATTTATTGCCAGGTTATCAAGTTATTCATTTATTGCCAGGTTATCAACTTATTCATTTATTGCCCGGTTATCAAGTTATTCATTTATTGCCAGGTTATCAAGTTATTCATTTATTGCCAGGTTATCAAGTTATTCATTTATTGCCAGGTTATCAAGTTATGCATTTATTGCCCGGTTATCAAGTTATTCATTTAATGCCCGGTTATTAAGTTATTCATTTATTGCCAGGTTATCAAGTTATTCATTTATTGCCAGGTTATCAAGTTATTCATTTATTGCCAGGTTATCAAGTTATTCATTTATTGCCAGGTTATCAAGGTATTCATTTATTGCCAGGTTATCAAGTTATTCATTTATTGCCAGGTTATCAAGTTATTCATTTAATGCCCGGTTATCAAGTTATTCATTTATTGCCAGGTTATCAAGTTATTCATTTATTGCCCGGTTATCAAGTTATTCATTTATTGCCCGGTTATCAAGTTATTCATCTATTGCCCGGTTATCAAGTTATTCATTTTGTTGCCAGGTTATCAAGTTATTCATTTATTGCCAGGAAATCAAGTTATTCATTTATTGCCAGGTTATCAAGTTATTCATTTATTGCCAGGTTATCAAGTTATTCATTTATTACCAGGTTATCAAGTTATTCATTTATTGCCCGGTTATCAAGTTATTCATTTATTGCCCGGTTATCAAGTTATTCATTTATTGCCAGGTTATCAAGTTATTCATTTATTGCCCGGTTATCAAGTTATTCATTTATTGCCCGGTTATCAAGTTATTCATTTATTGCCAGGGTATCAAGTTATTCATTTATTGCCAGGTTATCAAGATATTCATTTATTGCCAGGTTATCAAGTTATTCATTTATTAGCAGGTTATCAAGTTATTCATTTATTGCCAGGTTATCAAGTTATTCATTTATTGCCAGGGTATCAAGTTATTCATTTATTGCCAGGTTATCAAGATATTCATTTATTGCCAGGTTATCAAGTTATTCATTTATTGTCAGGTTATCAAGTTATTCATTTATTGCCAGGGTATCAAGTTATTCATTTATTGACAGGTTATTAAGTTATTCATTTATTGCCAGGGTATCAAGTTATTCATTTATTGCCAGGTTATCAAGATATTCATTTATTGCCAGGTTATCAAGTTATTCATTTATTGCCAGGGTATCAAGTTATTCATTTATTGCCAGGTTATCAAGTTATTCATTTATTGCCCGGTTATCAAGTTATTCATTTATTGCCAG
The DNA here is from genome assembly GCA_032718475.1 of Nemertoderma westbladi. Taxonomy (NCBI): domain Eukaryota; kingdom Metazoa; phylum Xenacoelomorpha; order Nemertodermatida; family Nemertodermatidae; genus Nemertoderma; species Nemertoderma westbladi. Next base: position 50,444 of record JAUCBJ010002394.1, read on the forward strand.
GTTATCAAGTTATTCATTTATTGCCAGGTTATCAAGTTATTCATTTATTGCCAGGTTATCAAGTTATTCATTTATTGCCAGGTTATCAAGTTATTCATTTATTGCCAGGTTATCAAGTTATTCATTTATTGCCAGGTTATCAAGTTATTCATTTATTGCCAGGTTATCAAGTTATTCATTTATTGCCAGGTTATCAAGTTATTCGTTTATTGCCAGGTTATCAAGTTATTCATTTATTGCCCGGTTATCAAGTTATTCATTTATTGCCAGATTATCAAGTTATTTATTTATTGCCTGGTTATCAAGTTATTCATTTATTGCCCGGTTATCAAGTTATTCATTTATTGCCAGATTATCAAGTTATTTATTTATTGCCTGGTTATCAAGTTATTTATTTATTGCCAGGTTATCAAGTTATTCATTTATTGCCAGGTTATCAAGGTATTCATTTATTGCCAGGTTATCAAGTTATGCATTTATTGCCAGGTTATCAAGTTATTCATTTATTGCCAGGTTATCAAGGTATTCATTTATTGCCAGGTTATCAAGTTATGCATTTATTGCCAGGTTATCAAGTTATTCATTTATTGCCTGGTTATCAAGTTATTCATTTATTGCCCGGTTATCAAGTTATTCATTTATTGCCAGATTATCAAGTTATTTATTTATTGCCTGGTTATCAAGTTATTCATTTATTGCCCGGTTATCAAGTTATTCATTTATTGCCAGATTATCAAGTTATTTATTTATTGCCTGGTTATCAAGTTATTCATTTATTGCCAGGTTATCAAGTTATTCATTTATTGCCAGGTTATCAAGTTATTCATTTATTGCCAGGTTATCAAGTTATTCATTTATTGCCAGGTTATCAAGTTATTCATTTATTGCCAGGTTATCAAGTTATTCATTTATTGCCAGGAAATCAAGTTATTCATTATTTGCCAGGTTATCAATATCAAGTTATTCATTTATTGCCAGGTTATCAAGTTATTCATTTATTGTCCAGTTATCAAGTTATTCATTTATTGCCAGGTTATCAAGTTATTCATTTATTGCCAGGTTATCAAGTTATTCATTTATTGCCAGGTTATCAAGTTATTCATTTATTGCCAGGTTATCAAGTTATTCATTTATTGCCAGGTTATCAAGTTATTCATTTATTGCCAGGTTATCAAGTTATTCATTTATTGCCGGGTTATCAAGTTATTCATTTATTGCCAGGTTATCAAGTTATTCATTTATTGCCAGGTTATCAAGTTATTCATTTATTGCCGGGTTATCAAGTTATTCATTTATTGCCAGGTTATCAAGTTATTCATTTATTGCCAGGTTATCAAGTTATTCATTTATTGCCAGGTTATCAAGTTATTCATTTATTGCCAGGTTATCAAGTTATTCATTTATTACCAGGTTATCAAGTTATTCATTTATTGCCAGGTTATCAAGTTATTCATTTATTGCCAGGTTATCAAGTTATTCAATTATTATTGCCAGGTTATCAAGTTATACATTTATTGCCAGGTTATCAATTTATTCATATATTGCCAGGTTATCAAGTTATTCATTTATTGCCCGGTTATCAAGTTATTCATTTATTGCCAGGTTATCAAGATATTCATTTATTGCCAGGTTATCAAGTTATTCATTTATTGCCCGGTTATCAAGTTATTCATTTATTGCCAGTTTATCAAGTTATTCATTTATTGCCAGGTTATCAAGTTATTCATTTATTGCCAGGTTATCAAGTTATTCATTTATTACCAGGTTATCAAGTTATTCATTTATTGCCAGGTAATCAAGTTAGTCATTTATTGCCAGGTTATCAAGTTATTCATTTATTGCCAGGTTATCAAGTTATTCATTTATTGCCCGGTTATCAAGTTATTCATTTATTGCCAGGTTATCAAGTTATTCATTTATTGCCAGGTTATGAAGTTATTCATTTATTGCCAGGTTATCAAGTTATTCATTTATTGCCAGGTTATCAAGTTATTCATTTATTGCCCGGTTAATTTGTTTTCCCTAATATTTTAACCTCGGGCAGGAAACCCTCGAGCTGCGCTTCAAGGAGACACACATGCACCATTCTTGTTCATTATTGTGATTGACTATGTTCTACGCATGTCCTTAGATCATCATAATGATGATGGATTTCCGAGGAAGGTAAGACTTTGTTCGACGTCCTTGCCCGACGTAAGACCTATAGATCAGGGTAAGCGTGATGCTGTTCTGGGACGCCGCAAATTTAGGATCAAATAATTATATTCTGACAGAGCCCCCCCATCAGTAGTACAAATCCCTGGGTTAACCTGTATATCTCAAAGGTGCGAACTATTGCCGTTCATCAGTACGCGAGTACACATTAGGTACGGACAGCATATGTTCCATAATTTAGTGATTCGTAGTACTGACCGTTTGGTACTGGTTCGCTTTGTAGAACATACATTAGTACCCCCCCCCCCCCCCCCCCCCCCTCTGCCTGAACCTTAGTTATTTGATCAGGCAAGGAGTATTTCTGCTACCGGCACACCGCTTGACCTAGGGAGGTTTATTAATATCCTACCGCGCCTTGCCACGTACTGATAGGTATTTGCTGCTAACTACCGCAGCAACAAAGTTCTAGAATCAAATTTGTATACCAGATCAGCTAACGTACGGTAGCGATTAACCCCTATTTCTTATCTTACAACCAGAATCTGGTATTTGTGCCGATCACGGGTGTAGTTACTAACACCGTAATTGCCCGGTTGAGTTGTGGATAGGACGGAGAGAGTTTGACGTCATTTGTAAGTATAAAGTTCTACAAAACGCGACTAGCTTATTTTCGTAGCTAGCGCACGGTATTGTTTTTGGTCAGAAAATCACTAAAACCTAGTAAAATAATATACACCAAAATTGTTTTATTGTAACACACCCACACACACACGCCCTAAAACATATTTACCCTTAGAGTTCTACTAGTTATAGCGCACTTTAGATTACTTTTAGGCAGAATTTATCTGTAACTTACTGTTAGTATTTGTAAAATTAGGATCTGATATTTAGTTACGGCAAAAAGGGAGTATTTTATTTTGTTATTAAACTGTTGTTTTGTCAGAGCAGCGGTATTGTTACATTAGGCACGACCCTCTTTAGACTGATTTCGTACAGGGGGATCAGTATTGTTACGCTAGGTCTGTTAACCCATTAGCTCGTATATAAACCATATAAATCACACCGTGGCAAGTTACGGTATTTAGGACTGTCAGCGATAGTTAGGATTCGCTGCGCGGGGATTGTTTTCCCGTGAGTTTGGTCTGTTACTGTAACTGTACATCTGCCATACCGGTTAGAGGACAGGTTTCCTTTTGTCTAGTTCGTAGGCATTAGACCCGCTTACGTACATAGAATAGACACTAGGCTCTGCTCCTCACCAGTAGTCGTTTGTGTATTGTATCTGTTTGTTTAGATACCCTGGACTGGGATTTGTTGTCAGATACTGTACGAGCCCGTATACATTACTAGATCTTACGGTAAGATACATCGTTACTAGGATCCGGTAAGCGGTATACTACTGGACTTTACAGTGAGATATATATATATAAATATATATTGTTAGCTATTGTAAAAGGTAGGAGATATTTACAATTTAAAATTAGTAAAATTAGTAATTTGTAGAACATCCCCTGCTTCAGTAGGCTTTAGGGTAGCTAGTAGTTTCGTATTTAATATTTGACTAGCTAATAGTTAGTTTGTAGCAATTTGTTTTACGCCGTGTGTGTGCGGTGTTACTTTTCGGTACTTGAAAAGGTACATAGGGTTTAAAGACCAAGTTGTATCGGTACCTAGGAAGATTTTCGTAGAGTAGAAGTAAAACTCTCACCTTCGACTTTTCAGGACTCAAGGACTCATTTCTGGACCGCTTCGAGGATTAGACCGCTTTTCGCAAGTTTGGGAGACACAAAATTCGTCCGCGACGCCGAAAACGGAACGACCCACTCCGGTTTGTATTTGGGAATTTGCACGACTGGAAGATCAAAGGAGCGTAAGTGTTACGACTCGTGTCGTTCAAATTTAAGAAAGCATAGTAGTACTCAAAATTTGTGGGTTTCACTGTCTAATTAGTAGTGTTGTTGGTATTTATTTTCCCGTTAGACGTTGCTGTTTTGCCTATTATTTGTACTTGTTGATCTACATTTTGGTAGCGTATACCGTTATCTCACTTATTCGTACAAATTTAGCCGGTAGGCTAGATTATTATATTTTATTATATACCCTTTTGATTTTATTTGTACCGGTTAGGGTATATATATATAGTATATATATATATACCAAGATAAGTTTGACATTTCGACATTTTGACATTTCGACATTCTGATACTTTGACATTTTATTACCCGTACTTGACATATATAATAGACATGAGTGATACACCACATTCGACTCGATACCCACCTACCGACTATGACTCGTGCGACCCGGACAGATCGACAGTAGACGAACCAAGAAGGAGAACCCGAGATTCCACCGATGTCACACCGCGTGCGTCGCCGGTACCCCGAACGGAAATACCGGAAGCCGCAACGCGTGGCGACGGCAGAATCGAAGATTTCCTTACCGTCCCGCAGACCAGATCGCGGGAACCGGACATGGTAAGTTCGACTGGAAGCCAGGAGAACATTATTAGGAGTATAGGAGGACACATGGCCCAGATTACTCGAAACTTCGGAGAAGGTTTTCGCGTTTTACGCGAGTTAACCGCCCCGATGTCGAGATACGAGTTCTACACCTTACAGGTAAGGATAGAAAGTAGGGTACATGCTTCCGTAGATAAACTTAAAGGTTTACACGAACTTGCAGAGTCGCGTGGCGACAACTTTACTCAGGTAAAGATAATAGATAAGTTGGTAAGTGTGAGGGAAAGCCTCATTCAGTTTAAGTCGGTTGTAGGATCGACTCAGCAAGAACAACTCGACCAACTGTTAGGTGAGTCAGTTTCGGACGCGTTGTTACAACCCGAAGAGGAAGAAGAACTATACTGCCTGGACGGGAGGTTAGGGACGCTCACCAATTTTCTTCGTAGATGCGGAGTACCGATCGAAGAACCGGAAGTTGTACCGAGAGGGACGACGGAAGTTCTATCTACGGAAGGCTCGCGAGCCTACCAAATTCCACCACTGGATAGATCGTTCGTTAGTGTACGGAGCGACGTTGGCGACGTTGGCGAAGTTAGTAGAACAGCGTCTGTAATTATTCGACAACAACAGGAGGTCGCACGCCGACAACAAGTCGTCGAGGAAGAAGCGCAACGGCAGATGGCGCAGATCGCCATCGAAGGAGAAAGACAGCGCAGAGAGGATGTAGCGAAACTTGCGAAACTTCAAGCGCAGGCTGAGTTCGAAGCATCAGAGATGCGGAGACTGGAGGAGGACTTAGCGCGAGAAGCGGCCGCGGCGGCAGCAGCCGACGAGTTAGCACGACAGGCAGCAGCCGACGAGTTAGAATGACAGGCAGCAGCCGACGAGTTAGCACGACAGGCGGCAGCTGACGAGCTAGCACGAGTTGCGGCGGTAAACGCAGCTGAGTTAGCACGGAAGAAAGCAGCATCCGACGCTCGTGCCAAGTTGGAGGCGCGACAAATAAACGCTCGTTTAGCTATACAGGAAGCGGAGTTAGCGGCACAACAACAGGAAGCAGATCGACGCGAAAGGGAGATGCAGCTCCAGTTCGAACTAAATCGCAGATCGCGCGAGGCGGCGAACGCGCAAGAGGACCTCGAACTCGACGTGAGAGATAGATCTATAAGGTCTCGAGCTGGACACGACTTGTCTGCCCTGGATCGCATGGAGACTCGATATCGCGGAATTCAGAAGCGAATCGAGGAAGGAAGTGTGGGAGCGATAGACCGAGGAGAGGAGTTCGTCGAGGATTACTGTAAACGTTTTCCCCAAGTTATTCCTATGCTCAAACCCACGACTCCAGTAAAACCGGTTATGGTTGCAAAACCGAAGGAAATATCACCCGTGCAAGGTAATAGGTTTGTTATGACGGAATCAATTCCGCAGCCACGAGCGACTTCGTCGCCGATTCTCGCAGGTAAGATAAGTAGTCCACCTACTGTAAGCCGTAGTTTACTTGTAGAGAGAGACGAACCTGCGTTTATGATGGTAAAACAGGTGAGTAAACCATTACAAGTTAAACCTGTGACGTGCTGCGCGAACCCAGTCATTTATAAACCTACAGTAGCACTTAACTCCGATGTTTTTACTAGACCTCTCACCCAATGTTTATCGAGACCTACGACTTCGTGGAAGGCTTGCGAGCCTGCCGAACAACGAAGGACGACGGATGTGGGTAGTACCCACAGGATCGAACCGAGTTCAACGACACCTACGATGTCGTGGAAGGCTTGCGAGCCTGCCGAACAACGGAGAGCCGTTGATCCCAGACCACAACGAACTCGACCAAGAATAATACGCCGGACGCGAACCCGCCAACCACCTTATCCGGACGACAGCGACTCATCTAGCGACTCGGAGTCGACGGAACGGGAAATATTCCGTACTGGAGCGGCAGCGGCAGCGGATTACAAACGGGAGGAGAGATCGACAAACCCATACATCGACAATCCACCTCGAGAAACACCCCAACAGAAACCCACGTTGCAACCAGCGGAAGCGATCAGCACCAACAGACTCGCCGAAATAATACGACCTGTAACGGACCGACTAGCTCAGATAGAAGAGCGACTCGAAGCGCAACCGTCGGATCGATCACGAACCAGCGCGGAGTTAGAACAACCTGAACAACATCGACCACCAAGGAGAGAACAGGAGACTAGACAGACTCCGAACCATCGAGAAGAAGATCCCGTTAATAATTCCTACCGACGAACAACGCGCGGAAGGGAACGACTGGACGACGCAACCGAACAGGGACGCGGACAGTTGGATTTCGTTAGCGAGATTGCGAAATTCGCGGCTAGACACGGATTACCGGCACAGCAACCGCCGAAGTTCTCTGGCAACGCGAAACACTGGCGAACATTGGTAGACTACGTAGAGTCCCAGATCGCTAAGTGTGCTTTCACCTCGACGGAGAAGTTTAATTACTTGCTCCTAGTCCTGTCTGGTGAGCCGAAACGATTAGCGGAAACCTTTATTGGTGTTCCAGATGCCTTTGAGTTGGCGTACGACCGTTTATATTCGATTTACGGAGGTAACGTCGCCATGGCTAAATCCATTATCGAAGACCTCTGTAGAGGAGACAGCATTTCGAAACCGATTGATCTTCTACGACTCGCGGACGAAATAAAAGACGCTATAGGGACTTTACGGTCCATTGGACAACTCGAGTACGCTAACGCACCGACGGTTCTCATCAGGATAATTGGTCGACTTCATCATCGACTTCGACGAGAATGGCGACGCATCGAGTACCAGCGTGAAGAGGCCGGTGGGCTATTAAAACTCACCGACGTCTATCAACTGATTTCGTGGGAGGCCATTATCGAGACTCGATCGAATTATACCGATCATCATATCGCGGCAGAAGGGATAGCTATTTCTGCGCCGACTCGGACAAAACCATTTCCGACGAACGCGAAAGCCGTTACTTACGCCACCCCTACTGAGACTTCTAAAGTTCTGACGCCTATCGGCACCACGCAGCCACGACAACAGTTGCCGGCGGACTTTGTGGGATGCTCATACTGCGAGCGGAACGGCAGAAACCATAGCGGACATAAACTTCATGGATGTCGCGCTTTTAAGGAGTTAGGAATCGAGGAGAGAAGACTCCAAATTCGATCTTTAGATTTTTGCTGGAGATATACGAAGCCAGGACACGTCCGGAAGGATTGCCCGAGCGACAATACATGTCCTCAGTGTGGACGTAACCATGATGCGTTACTTCACACAACTAGTCACACTCCGACCAAACGCTTTCGACGAGAGCATCCAGATAAAGCAGCTAGATGCGACGCACTATACAAGGAGCGTGCATCGCGCGAGATCCGTACGTTTTATACGGACTGTATGGATCAATCAGGATCATCGGACGATGACGAGGAGGAAGACGACACTTTCTACGTGCATGCGGGTGAGGAACAACCATCGGTAACGCTCCTCACACAGAACCAATTGAAAGGGTCTAGCGTGATTCCTGTAAAGATTACCGGAACCCAAGGGAGCAAGCGTATATACGCTATATTAGACTCTGCGTCATCACACAGTTATGTCGACGAACAAGTAGCCGACGTGGTTACGGACATGAGTCAAGGTAAGATTGCTCAGTATACTGTAAGCAGCATGCATGGTAAGAGAGCGATCCCTGTGACAAGAGTGAAACTAACCTTAGACACTCTTCTTTCCAAAGCGGAACACAGCAAGGAGGAGCGCTCATTACTTCCGGTAAGAAATTTGACCTTTGCAGCTACGAAGGATTTTATTAACTTGCTTGGCCCTGTGCCAGAGCAATCACCGGAAGATCGTAAGTATTTCCGACACCTTGGAATACCGGAATGTCCTGTTAATTATCGTTCCATTGCGATGTTGATTGGGACAGACCAGTTTAACTTACATCAGGTATGGGAGACACGCCCATCTGTTATTACAGCGGGCAATCCCTACGCATGTAGAACTCCCATAGGTTGGTATACTAGAGCACCAATACGTTCACTAGAGGTAAGTGACCAGGAGGACGATGTTTTGAGTACATGTAGTTTATTGACTACTACGATAGATAACTCTCCTTCACACTCCCATGGTCCAATTGTACGGACGGCACTACGACAGACTTGCGTCGCTAACGCAGACGCCACCGATACTGACGTAACTGATCTGGACACGACCACACGGACCTCTGACTTACAACTACTTGCAGTAAACCAGGTTGTATTGACTACCGAAGACCAAAGGGTTGTTGCTGTGGATGACTTTATGAACGAGGATTTTGGAAGGTTTGCGAGCCCACCGAAAAATCCAAAGGTCATTGACCCCACCCACCAGGCTTCAACACCTGTCGTTGATCTTGGAAGGCTTGCGAGCCTACCGATAGATCAAGAAGTTGTCAAACCGCCGCACGACGATTCGACGCCGACTAGTGACACCGGAAGGCTTGCGAGCCTACCAGACGCATTGACACTAGCCACCGCAGCGGACGAAGGCGTGGACGAGGACCATGGCGCAGTGCAAGCAGCGCTTGACCGACTGCTGACTGAACGGACCATTCAATGGTTGGAACAGGATTCAGCAGAAACCGGTAGTTACGAGACCGCTATGTCAGAACAGGAAAAACGGTCATTAAATATTATGGGAGATACCATTCGCCAGACCGCGAATGGCCACTATGAGGTTGGTATGTTGTGGCACAATGGACAACCTAAGCTCGTTAACAATTACCCGCTTGCTTTGAGGCCACTCAAATCAATAAGGCAGCGATTGTTGCGAGATGAGACGGCCCATATGCAATACAATGCGCAACTTCAGACGTATCTCCAAAAGGGATACGCCATTAGGATGTTAAATCCCGAGGTAACCACAGATCATGCATATTACCTGCCACATCATTTTGTTCGACACCCGGACAAACCTGGTAAGAGGCGTGTAGTCAACGACTGCGCTGCGCTTTACCAAGGGATGTCTATGAACAGTGAACTGATGGACGGGCCGAATATGAATAATTATCTCATGGGAGTCCTAATGCGTTTTAGACAACGCAAAGTGGCTTTCACCTGTGACGTAGAGGCCATGTTTCACCAGGTTAAGGCTTTGGAGCGGGACAGGGACAGCTTGAGGTTTCTTTGGTATCAGGACGGAAATTTAGAACTTCCGCCAGAAACTTACCAAATGCAGGTAAGAGTCTTCGGAGCCAGGGACAGCCCCAACTGCACCATGTACGCCTTAAAGCAGACCGCATTGGACAGACGAGACCAATTTGACCCAGAAGTAGTTCGGAAAGTGGAATGAGATTTCTACGTGGATGACGGCCTCAAGAGTTGTGACACTTTGGAGCGCGCTACGACTGTAGCACATCAACTCCAGGATTGTCTCGCTGAGGGCGGATTCTGCTTGACGAAGTTCGCTTCCAACGAACCCGAACTAGTGAACTCATTTGACCCGACGGATCGCAGTGGAGGTGACTTAGACTTAGACCTAGAACCTCTACCGACGACCAAAGTATTAGGACTTAGTTGGGACCCTAACACCGACAATTTTAGGGTACGTGTAAGGTCCAACGACCAGACTAGACCTCTCACTAAGAGGACTTGCTTATCGACCATGAGTCGATTGTATGACCCATTGTGTTTCATTAGTCCAGTGATCCTACATGCTAGGATCATACTCCGCAGCATTTGGCAAGCCGGACTGGAATGGGACGATCCCATCCCAGAAAAGTTAGCTGAGCAATGGAGGGACTGGGAAGCCCAACTGATGTTCCTACAAGACTATACCATACCAAGGGTATACTTTCCTTTGCAGACCTCCTTTCCTGCCGATTTAGAGCTTCACAGCTTTAGTGACGCTAGCAAGGATGGATTGGGGGTTACTTTATACCTTAGACGACAAGTGACATCGGACAGCTATGATGTGTCTCTCGTTACTTCTAGGGCTAGAACAATGCCGTTGAAGTATATGACTGTACCTCGTGGAGAGCTGCAAGCCGGGACGATATCCACCGATATTGTCAGTCTAGTTCAGCGCGAGCTGGAGGCTAACTTGAAGGTCACATATTGGACGGATGCGACATTGGTACTTTGGTACATAAACAACGAAGCATTTGAGTTCAAGACTTTCGTAGCCAACAGACGGCTGAAATATTAGACCGGTCGCTCAAACAAGATTGGCGTCACTGTCCAGGGAAGCTGAACCCAGCTGACATCGCGTCACGGGGGATGCAACCGCTTGACTTTTGTAAACCGGACAATAAATCCTTTTGGTTTAGAGGACCCGATTTCCTACAGCGACCATCAGACGAATGGCCACCGTTATTCGACGCGACAACCAATACCATACCAGAGGGTGCCGAGATAAAAATCGACAAGGTTGTCAAATCTAAAGCGAAAGCCAACGCCAAGGTCAAGAGGAAACACGGACGGACGAAATCTGATGACCTGGACGCTAGACCTGACATTACGCCAGACATCTCACCAGAATCTCGACCAGACGCTCGTACGAATCTTTCACCGGATGTTCCGCGGGAGATTTCACCACACGTTTCGCCGGATTGTTCACCAGACTACTCGCCAGATTATTCACCAGAAGCGACACCAGATTGTTCTCCGGATTGTTCGCCAGATTGTTTTATGGAACTCTCGACAGATTGTCTACCGGACGTCTCACCAGACTTTCCACCAGACATCTCGACAGACTGTCCACCAGACTTTGGACCAGACTTTAGACCAGACTTTCTGACAGAAGTTACGCCAGACTTTCTTTGGCACCGACGACAGGACATTTCGCCAGAAGTTCCGCGCTATGTCTCGCCAGATGTCTCACCAGACTGTTCACCAGACGCTTCACCAGACTGTCTACTAGACACTCCAGTAGAAGACCCATTGGAGCGGACATTTAGAAACTTACCAAATTTGACTTCTTTGGATGACAAAGGTGTGGCCACAGCGATCACACTCCGCTCAAAGAAAATACTTGACTTACCACCTACAGGTAAACGTGTGACTAAGGTTAGGAAGCTTACAGGCTCACAGGAACACACTGATACTGTAGAGTTGAAACCGTTACTGCCAGTCGACTCACTAGAAGCGGACGGTAAAGGTAAGACCATGGAGATTGACATACTTGGGGACTCAGACAAACCTACCGGAAGGCCCGTGGGCCTACCAAGTCCAGACAAGTATCCACACTATGACTATACCTTACCTGATGACGTCACCAACACTTACGTTGACAGGATAGTGAACCTAACTAGATCATGGACTGACGCGTGCCGCAAGTTAGCATGGCTCAAACGTTTGAGACAATATTCCAGAGGCAAACGCGACTTTCCTAGAAGACTTATCTTTAAAGGAAGTTGGTCATTGTGAAGTTGATATCATTAGACATTATCAATTGCGATATTTCGCACGAGAATTCACAGCGATCAACCAAGGTAAACAGATCAAGTCTTCACCGATTTTGAGTTGGAGTCCGATTATTTACCGGGGCTTACTTTGTCACAAGTCCAGACTCCAAAACATCGACTTTGCACTTGACTTTAGGTATCCTATCCTCATACCGCAACACCATGAATTACAGCGCGCTATGATACTGGACGCATATGTACAACTCAAACACGTGGGTAGACATCACTGTCTATCACACTTACGCTCGAGGTTTGTACTGATTAGACCTAGCAAGGCACTGAGTTCGGTAACACGGAACTGTATGATTTGTAAGAAGGTGCACGCGAGGATAGGACACCAAGAAATGAGTGAACTACCACTAGCGAGATTACAGGCATTTAGACCCCCTTTCACTGAGACAGGGATAGACTGTTTTGGACCCATAATCGCGAAACGCGGAAGGGTACAGGTAAAACATTGGGGATTGATCTTCACTTGCATGGCCAGCAGAGCTGTCCATATAGAGCGTGTGACAGATTTGACCACCAATGCCTTTATCCTAGCCTTACGGCGATTTATCGCTAGACGTGGATTGGTCAAATCCATTTATTGTGACCAAGGGACAAACTTTGTGGGTGCACGGAACGAAATAACCAGAGCTTTGAGAAAGTTGGACCAAAACCAGATTTCCGAGGAACTACGTCCTCACCGAATTGTTTGGAATTTTAATACTCCAGACAGTCCGTGGAGAGGCGGCGTTTGGGAAAGGCTGATTGGCTCAATCAAGACAGCTATGGCTAAAGTAATACCGACGCAACACATATTGACAGACGACCAACTGACGACGTTGTTAATAGAAATCGAAGCGATTTTGAACACAAGACCGATCGCTTTGATCCCAGACAATAACGACGCACAGTTTGCCTTGACACCAGCGCACCTGCTTATGCAGGCGCTGACGACATTGTTGCCCATTTCGGTACCCGTTAATAGCGACGGATACGGCAACAAGCTTGGAAAATCACTCAATTGCTTGCAAATAAATTCTGGGAAATATGGCAGAAATATTATTTGCCCTCTATTTCAACCAGAACCTCTTGGTATCTTAATACCCGATGTTTGAGATGAGGAGACCACGTTTTATTGGCTGAAGCCAATCTGAAAAGACGGTTTTGGCGGACTGGAGTCATTTTGACCACGCACCCTACATCTGGTGTAATAAGGACAGTTACTGTAAGGACTATTGACGGTCATACCGTAGACAGACCTGTACAACGTCTCGTGCTCCTTGAGGAGACTAGAAACGAGACAGGAGACTACAAACCTCCACCCAATATTAGTAAATAGATGTGGGACCTTTGTTGGCCGCCACATAGACTTACCGTATTTTAATAATTTAGTATTTTGTAATACTGTATGTGCATTTGTAATCCTCTTCACTGTAGATAGAGACAGCGGTGGAATTCCATTGTCTTTATATGTGAACATGGAGGGTGGTACCCTTATGTATCACATAGGAGTGGGATTGTGTGTACAGTGGGAATGGAATTCCACTTGGAACCCACAAGTGAGACAATTTTTCAAAAATTATTAGACAATTCCATTTAGTTGGATTTAAATTTAAGAAAAATGATTCTCCAGTGAATGCGAATTCTAGAATACAGCTAGATAAAAATTAAAATTGGGGAGGACAAGAGTGGATGGAAGGCTTGCGAGCCTACCGATAAATTTTTTTGGAAAAGAAAACCGGCCTTGTTCTACGTAGTCGTGTCTACTATTATTTAGACCGAATTAATTCTTGACTGCATTATTTCTTTGGGAATGTAGTTTGGGAAATTAAAAGGTGAGTATTTTAGACTCGCGGCTAGTTTACCCGGAATTCGTTTTTTATCGGCACAATTTTGGATTAGGAGCCAGTGCGAAATCACGCGAACCCGAAGTCATTAGGCAAATGGGTAGGGGTTTTAGAGCAAAGTTGAGCCAAAAGCCGACAAAACTCTAAGTCTCCTCACATCTAACCTCTGTTTGTGCTTCCTCTAGTAGAAACACTACATATACAGGGATTCACGCAGGAACAGGAGCACCAGGCACCGTTTAATCGTTATGGAGCCAAAACTTTAACGTGTTTGAAGTGGAGAGTATGGCTAGGAGTACAGCCAAGCTCGCTAAGTCCAAGGCGGATCCAAACGTTACGCGACAGCGATTGGACACTTATAACAAAAGAGCGGAGGAGTTACACGCGGAGTTCAAAGCGTTGTACCCCTACGATGCATTATGCGACGCCAGCGACGTTTGCGAGGACCCGAGACACAGATATATGATCTTTATAGACGCGCTCGAGGAGCGGATCCGGAAACCAAGGACGCGTTCTCCATTTTATAAACTGTTCTATAAATGTGGAGGATGTATGCGTGAGCAAGACAACGCGATTCCTATGCGCTTGAACCCGGAGAACCCCGAGCCGATATTAGCGCGTTGCCCAAACCACCAAAGTCTGCGTTACCAAGAAGGCGGTCGTTTCATTTCCTGGTATTCTAGAACCGCAGGCAACTCGACATAGGAACCACCGACAGCTCGACACCGAAGTCCGAGTCCAGTTCGATCCCGACCACCACCCAATCGTATTAGAGGACGTGGACGAGCCGTTCCACCAAGGATTAGGAGAGCGAGATGAAGGAAGGAAGGCTTGCGAGCCTACCGATTGGATATTATATTTGGATATTATATTTGGGTATTTATATTTGAATATTATATTTGGTATTGTATTGGACGTTACGTTTGGATGTTGGTTTTGGAGGAGCGAGATAGAGAAGGAAGGCTTGCGAGCCTACCATTAGCAATTAGTGCTCAGGAGAAGATATCTAGACCAGTAGGACGAACTATTGAGCTCGTCAGGAGGACACTTTAAGACTTATTTGAAAGTTTTTAGCGCATTATGTTTATTTTATATTTGGACTGATTTAATTTGGTGAATTTATTATGTATATTTACAATATATGAAAGATTATTGAAAGCTTTGTAATTATTTGTTCGATTTGTTTTGATTTAATTTTGTTCTGATTTGTTAATTTGTTTATCTTGATAACCGAAAGCCTTTTTTTTGTATTTTATGCACTAAAGTTGATTGGTAAATTTGTATTTTGTATGTATGATGGATTGTATTTACGCCGTACCTGCAATATTAAGTATGCAATAATTAGATAGTGATTATTTTATATTTTAGGCCCCACCAGTAGATTTAGAAGTATTTGTAAATAGTTTTGTATTTCGATTGGTGAAAACAGTCTTACTTACTGTTTTCATGGAGCGGTGATGAATTATTTCACTATAGGATAGCATTTGTAGTATAACGTAAAAAACTTTCGAAAATCCGACGCATTTTGATTAAGTTACAGTAATGTAATTATGCCTATTCATATCAGTACACATAAAACCCCTAGTTAATCTCGTGGCGTAGTGGTCAGATGGTTAAGGCGTTGGTTGCATTACATAGGTTACGAGTTCGAATCTCAGTCGGGAAATTTACATTTTGGGGCAATTTATTTTCATTTCATACAAATTGACAAACCAATGAGGTGCGTACAACACATGGAACGATGAGTTGGGCCAATCATAGGGCATAGAAAGTTCTAGTAGATTCTATGTCCCAGATTTAGTATATAAAGGGCTGGTTTGCCTTCGGTTATCACTACTTGTAAACCCATTCTTATTTGATAAAGCTCTGTAAACTGTAAATATACTATAAACTTCTGAACATGTACTTTTCTGAACGTCCACCTTTGGGACAGCCAAGCATTGGGAAGATGGCCGCCTAGACCGTTAGGCCGTCAGCAACACAGGGAAATGATGTCCACAACATGCTAGCGCCCACGTTAGATTAGACCGCGCACCCCCTTCGCCCTTCGAAATACTCCACTTGCCATGCAGCGCCCGATTTCCGAGGAAGGTAGGACTTTGTTCGACGCCCTTGCCCGACGTAAGATCTATAGATCAGGGTAAGCGTGACGCCATTCTAGGATGCCGCAAATTTAGGATCAAATAATTATATTCTGACAGAGCCCCCCCCCCCCCCCCCCCCATCAGTAGTACAAATCCCTGGCTTAACCTGTATATCTCGCAGGTGCGAACTATTGCCGTTCGTCAGTACGCGAGTACACATTAGGTACAGACAGCATATGTTCCATAATTTAGTGATTCGTAGTACTGACCGTTTGGTACCGGTTCGCTTTGTAGAACATACATTAGTACCCCCCCCCCCCCCCCCCCTGCCTGAATTTAGTTATTTGATCAGGCAAGGAGTATTTCTGCTACCGGCACACCGCTTGGCCTAGGGAGGTTTATTAATATCCTACCGCGCTTTGCCACGTACTGATAGGTATTTGCTGCTAACTACCGCAGCAACAAAGTTCTAGAATCAAATTTGTATACCAGATCAGCTAACGTATGGTAGCGATTAACCCCTATTTCTTATCTTACAACCAGAATCTGGTAGGCCTATTTGTGCCGATCACGGGTGTAGTTACTAACACCGTAATTGCCCGGTTGAGTTGTGGATAGGAAGGAGAGAGCTTGACGTCATTTTGTAAGTATAAAGCCCTACAAAACGCGACTGGCTTATTTTTGTAGCTAGCGCACGGTATTGTTTTGGTCAGAAAATCACTAAAACCTAGTAAAATTATATACACCAAAATTGTTTTATTGTAACACACCCACACACACACGCTCTAAAACATATTTGCCCTTAGAGTTCTACTAGATAGCGTACTTTAGATTACTTTAGGCAGAATTTATCTGTAATTTACTATTCGTATTTGTAAATTTAGAATCTGATATTTAGTTACGGCAAGAAGGAGTATTTTATTTCGTTATTAAACTGTTGTTTTGTCAGAGCAGCGGTATTGTTACATTAGGCACGACCCTCTTTAGACTGATTTCGTACAGGGGGATCAGTATTGTTACGCTAGGTCTGTTAACCCACTAGCTCGTATATAAACCATATAAATCACACCGCGGCAAGTTACGGTATTTAGGACTGTCAGCGATAGTTAGGATTCGCTGCGCGGGGATTGTTTTCCCGTGAGTTTGGTCTGCTACTGTAACTGTACATCTGCCATACCGGTTAGAGGACAGGTTTCCTTTTGTCTAGTTCGTAGGCATTAGATCCGCTTACGTACATAGAATAGACACTAGGCTCTGCTCCTCGCCAGTAGTCGTTTGTGTATTGTATCTGTTTGTTTAGATACCCCGGACTGGGATTTGTTGTCAGATACTGTACGAGCCCGTATACATTACTAGATCTTACGGTAAAATACATCGTTACTAGGATCTGGTAAGCGGTATACTACTGGACTTTACAAGTTATTCATTTATTGCCAGGTTATCAAGTTATTCATTTATTGCCAGGTTATCAAGTTATTCATTTATTTCCAGGTTATCAAGTTATTCATTTATTGTCCAGTTATCAAGTTATTCATTTATTGCCCGGTTATCAAATTATTCATTTATTGCCAGGTTATCAAGTTATTCATTTATTGCCCAGTTATCAAGTTATTCATTTATTGCCCGGTTATCAAGTTATTCATTTGTTGCCAGGTTATCAAGTTATTCATTTATTGCCAGGTTATCAAGTTATTCATTTATTGCCAGGTTATCAAGTTATTCATTTATTGCCAGGTTATCAAGTTATTCATTTATTGCCAGGGTTATCAAGTTATTCATTTATTGCCCGGTTATCAAGTTATTCATTTATTGCCAGGTTATCAAGTTATTCATTTATTGCCAGGTTATCAAGTTATTCAATTATTGCCAGGTTATCAAGTTATTCATTTATTGCCAGGTTATCAAGTTATTCATTTATTGCCAGGTTATCAAGTTATTCATTTATTGCCCGGTTAATTTATTTTCCCTAATATTTTACCCTCGGGCAGGAAACCCTCGAGCTGCGCTTCAAGGAGACACACATGCACCATTCTTGTTCATTATTGTGATTGACTATGTTCTACGCATGTCCTTAGATCATCATAATGATGATGGGGTGATGATAACTCCACCTACTGGCTCCAGAAGTCGAGGAAATCCTGCCAAGTACCTAACTGATCTAGACTTTGCTGATGACTTAGGAGTACTCTCAGAATCATTAGAGGGAGCCCAACGGCTCCTCAGCTCATTTGTTGCCGTTATCCCGACACCAGGGGGGAAAAACGCCGATGCTGGAGGCGGGGCTTTACAGACCACGGAGTCCCGCCAGTCACCGGATATTGATTGTGGAGAAGGAGGAATTTCTTAGATGCAGGATTGCGGTTGAGAAAAAGCTGCATTGGTTGGATATATTCTTTAATGTAGTTAATCTCACTGAACCCTGTTACAATCCTGTAACAATGTACAATCCTCTTACAATCCTGATTGAGAATAATTTTGGGCTTCCCCAAATCAATATACACCAAATATTCACAATAATTATACACGACAATATAAATCCCTACAGTATATTATTTAATTACCCACTGTTCGCTCAGATTTTAGCCTAACTAATGTTCCCCAGATTTTACCTCGGTCCTAGTCTTGATGCCGTAGTGTCGGTGTCGGTCGACCCTGTCGCGTGTCCGTTCCACCCCTCCCGAACCCCGAAGGGATCGATCATCGAGAACCAGCACGGCTTGGCTAAGGGTCGGTCCAGTCAGTAGACTCTGTTGCGTATCCGTACCACCCCTCTCGAACCCCGAAGGGATCGGTCATCGAGAACCAGTACGGCTTGGCTAGGAGTCTGTCGTGTCGGTGGACCCGTTCGTGTGTCCGTTCCACCCCTCACGAACCCTGAAGGGAACGATCATCGAGAACCAGTACGGCTTGGCTAAGGGGTCTGTCGTCGGTTCCCGTCGCAAATCCCTGGTACAAGCAGCCGGCATTCCGATGTCCTTTTCAGGCTCATAATAACTGCTGTTGACCAGAGACCGCTAAGGGACCTCGTCAAACCCTTCCTCTGTAAGTCGGCCGCCCTTTCGCGTGTCCGTCCCACCCCTCGCGAACCCCGAAGGGATCGGTCATCGAGAACCAGTACGGCTTGGCTAAGGGGGCTGTCGTTTCCCGTCGCAAATCCCTGACGCAAGCAGCCGGCGTTCCGATGTCCTTTTCAGGCTCGTAATAACTGCTGTTGGCCAGGGACCGCTAAGGGCAGTCCTTGTCCTTTAGGCCTGGCGCGTTACCAAATCCACCTCTACAGGCAGCAGGAAGTTGGCCAGGGCCTAATAGTAATCAGGCTAACCTGAATACTGCTTGAATTTTCCATCCCCCCCTGGCCCTTATAAACATGAAATTAGTCCCGTACCCTGTAAGTCGCCCCAAAGTTCGCCCATAAATCGCCCCCAGTTTATAGAATGTGCCCAAAACCCATGGTCCCGCACCCAGTAGTAATATCGGAATAATCATTTTAAATTAATACAAAAAATATTCAACTCGCGTTATAAAAAGTTGAAATACCGCGAACATCATTAGAACATGCTGCTTCTAGTGTTGGTCTTTTTATTAACTCCAGAAAGACCAAAATTCTGACAGTTAACTTTGAAAGTCCTCTGCAAGTCTCTGATCGGATGAGCATAAGCTCAAAGGATGGTATGCTTGAGCATGTGGACGACTTCTGTTACCTGGGATCATGGATCTGGAAGTCAGGTGAGGACCTTCGAATACATAAGGGAAAGGCATGGGCAGCCTTGAATAGGCTTTCCAGGATTTGGAAGTCACTTAGAATTAATCGGAAACTTAAGGTCCGATTATTTAGAGCAGCAGTAGTTCCAGTACTCCTCTACGGGAGTCCATGCTGGGCTCTAACTGCTGAGGACACCAAATCTCTGGATGGCACATTCACAAGAATGCTACGCCGGGTTCATTGTGTCAAGTACAATGCACATATCTCCAACCAGACACTATATAATATTGGAGGTGTCTCATTGGTTCCCCCAAGCTTGACACTAGAACAAAATCGCCTCCGCTTTGCAGGACATTGCTTTCGCCGTGAGGACCAGCCAGTGCATAATCTTGTACTTTGGCAGCCTCCTCATGGAGTGAATAAGCATGGTGGACAGAGCATGACTTTCTTGAGACGCATCTTAAAGGACACTGGCCTTAAAGATGCGGATTATCTAGCAAATGTCATGGGTGATAGGGAGTTGTGGCGGTGCAATTTTGTTGACAAGCCGGCACAGCATTCTTAAAAATGCAGCTGCAATGCAGCATGCCGATCCTAGTAGTAGTAGGTTATTCAGGTACCTCGACCGGCGGATACACCGACTGTAATCCAAAACCTTCTGATGCAATTATATTGCACCCTTCCCCCAGGAGTTATAGCCCTCCTAGTTAAGTGGCTCGCCCCAAAGAGAAAGGGACTTTCACTAGTCTCAAAGTGTAAAGATGATAGAAAAAATAAAGTATTGAGGGTCTTTAGCTGGTTATATTATATTAGATAAAGATATAATAGTAAACGTTTTCGACCTACCGGTCTGCATCAGACTATGAAGTTTACTATTATATCTTTATCTAATATAATATAACCAGCTAAAGACCCTCAATACTTTATTTTTTCTATCATCTTTGCACTATGCTGCCGCTGGTGAATGGCTACCACTTCATCCGTTCGCTTACTAGTCTCAAAAAACTTCGTAAATGCCGTTCGCGAAAGAAGGACTGATAGTTTAGAGTATTTTTTATATATTAGAAACTGTGATTTTTTATATTTTATAGACTTAAATGCCATTTTCTGGGAGCGGTGTAAAAGCTTTTGCAGACATAACAAGTCATTTTTACGCAATGCGCTAAATACTCTAAAAAGGCTTAGAATTGTTCAGCTACGCGTCTGTCATGAAATACAGGACTGAGATGACGAAATCTGCCAGCTGTTTCTTTGTGTGTGGAAATTTCTTTGTTTGACATATTTCAGCCAATCAGAGCTATCTCCCCGGCCATGTTAATAGCGGCCTATGGGAAATGGCGCATGCGGCACTTTTTTCCTAGAATCCTCCTTCATTCTGGATTCATTCTGAAGTTCTGACGTTTCAGACTTTGCCCAAAACATCTGACGGCTAGAGTCATAACAACGCAAATCTTTTAACTTATTTCACTCAACTTGTTTCACATCATAACACTGCACAAACTTACAATGCTTACTGACTGTTTTCACCGCACTGCTTTAATACTGTTTTATATTGTTGTTAATTTATGTTTATAATAATGGATGTTATATTTGGAGAATACCGATAAATAATCGTAAACCCCCTCAACTTTCTTAATTACTGAGGTGAGCAGAAGGGTGTACCGGTAGCAACTGCGACTCAAATTATAGTGGTTTTTGTGTGGATTAAATGCTATTTCATAATCCCTACGTGTGTCAGTTGCAATCCTCCTTATATATGATCAAAATCAGTGATGGTCGGCAAATTAGTGTGAATTAGTGTGAAGTTGTGTGAAGGTTAATAAAGCATTTCCTAAAGAATGCGCTATTTGCGAGATACTATAGCCTCTAGTTGTGATTAGTGTAAATAATAACTGTTTTATATTTAAAGCGCCACGTCCCAAAGGAACTGCTAATATTTCCCCAAAAGTAAATATAGTTGTCGGAGATTATATAGTAGCGATCTATCGAATGATACAAAGTAGCCTACACTGCAATAACTTTCTCTGGACCCGAATCCTGTCTCACACATAGTGGGTCATACGCCGCGCACAGACTGGCTTCGGCGGATGTAAATTCGGTACGCCAGGTAATTGGTAAGGGCAATAGTCGATTTATAATGAAAAGGACATTTCAATCGGCAGGTTAAACTGCTAAAGGTCTAAAAGCGCGAACACAGGTAACCCTCGAGCTGCGCCCTCGGGTTATTCCACCCCTCGGTTAAAATATACGGGAAAATAACTCGATAATCATGCAATAAGTATTGATATTTATAATTATTCGTGTGTTGACTATATTATCAATATCTTAATAATTGCCTGGAATGGTCTTTACTTAATTAGGCCTACTGATATTTGCTCTATTACTGCGTCCTAACCGAGACAATTGATGAATGTTATGCTATGAAATTACAATACCGAATGCAGGCACAGTTTCAGTTAATAATTTGACATAATTATGAATGTTTAATTAATACGGTTAATTAATTTGCTTAATCTTTTTACTTCTTATTTACGCATTAGTCAATTAATTATTGATGGCAAACATTGATATAGCAATATTCAACAAAATTTTTACTAAAAGTCTATAAAAGGCAATGAGTGAATGACATCCATATTTTTCGGAATTCTTAAGTTATTTTACAGTTTAGTTGTTTAGTTATTAAGTAAAATTTTGATTTTTGTGAGGGAAAGGTGTGATGAAATTGCCATTGAACATTGGAAAAATTCAACAATACTTCACATAATATGAATTAAAATTAATTCGATGTATTACAATAATTTTATACAGATTCTTATAACAACAAGAGGGGCCTTTGGTCTAATATGCAATAAATAGTAATCTCCACAATCCCAATCATGCCTTGAGTTTTGAAATTAATTTGTAAATTATTTCTACACAGTTTTGTCTTTTCCCTCACTACCTTACCTATTGTATATAGGCCGCTCTTTTGTTATATTATATTGACAACAACAAGTGAAAAATAATTACATTTACTTCTATTTATTACAATAGCAATAATTATGGGAAAAAGTGTGTAAAATGACAAAATAAAACCAATGCAAAAATTTTTCCAAAAAACGTATTGCTTGTTCTGTTCTTGAATTCTTGAGTATTACTCGACTTAACTCGAATTACTTGACTACTACAATACTTGAGAGGTAAAACGACTTAATATATATTATGCTGACGGCAGTTGTTTGTGGGGCGAGCCACGAAGTTGGCGGAGCCTTAGCGAATTGACACTGTTAGGGGGTGGGTCAATTTATGCAAATAGTTGTCGTCGTCGTCGTCGTCGTCGTTGTCGTCGTCGAGCCACAGAAGTTGGCGGAGCCTTAGCGAATTGACACTGTTAGGGGGTGGGTCAATTTATGCAAATAGTTGTCGTCGTCGTCGTCGTCGTCGTTGTCGTCGTCGTCGTTGTCGTCGTCGTCGTTGTCATCGTCGTTACGATTTTGACATGCTAATAACTTTGTCGGATTTAAAGCTGCCAAGTTGAAAATTTGTAGGTATCAATATGAGCAAAAGTTGAGATTTTTGAGAGACTTTCAGACACCATCAGTGCAATGGTCTCCCGCTAGAGGGCCACATGTCTAAACATTAAATGGCCACCCATTTCTTTGCTTTTAATCCGTTTAAGCTGAAACTTGGGAAGTATGTACTAGACCATTAGCTGTAAATTTCAAAGGAGGCTAATCTGTCTGCAGTTCTCCAGTCTGCCGCTAGAGGGCGAAATGTCCCGAATGTGAAATTATTCTTCCATTTAGTTGTTTATGATCTGATTACGCTGAAACTTGTCATATATGTACTAGATGACATCCTGAGTCTTTGTGTGGATTGTAATCGGTCCGAAGTTTTCCAGTCTCCCGCTAGAGGGCCACATGTCTAAACATTAAATGGCCACCCATTTCTTTGCTTTTAATCCGTTTAAGCTGAAACTTGGGAAGTATGTACTAGACCATTAGCTGTAAATTTCAAAGGAGGCTAATCTGTCTGCAGTTCTCCAGTCTGCCGCTAGAGGGCGAAATGTCCCGAATGTGAAATTATTCTTCCATTTAGTTGTTTATGATCTGATTACGCTGAAACTTGTCATATATGTACTAGAAGACATCCTAAGTCTTTGTGTGGACAGTAATCGGTCCGGAGTTTTCGAGTCTGCCGCTAGAGGGCGAAATGTAGGAAAGTGATAACCTTTGCGAATTCCTTGATCTTAATCTATTTAAGCTGAATTTTGGAATATACAGTACCGGTATGTACTAGACCACATGCCTCGTCTTTGTGAGGAAGGTGATCGATCCGTAGTTCTTTAATATGCCGCTAGAGGGCTAAATGTATGAAAGTGAAAACCTTCCAACATTTCGTTATTTATGATCCGTCAATCGGAAACTTGGTAGATATGTAATAGACCATAGGATGTGGCTTTGTAGGGAAACTAATCCTTCCTTCTTCAGTTACCCAGTCTCCCGCTAGAGGGTTAACGTTTTCCGGGAAAATCTTCTCCTATGTTTTTATAATCCTTTCGAGTTGATACTTAGCATTAACTCATTTCACGTGCTGCGCGAAGGCCCCACTTCGTGTATCTGTAATGTTTCAAACTAATTATATTTCTTCTGTAGAAAATATTATCTTTACTATTATTTTCCTTGTGACGGGATCCCCGAGTTAGCGAGGGAATCCCGACCGATGTGTTTGCTTTTGGATAATACGCGTCGCCGCATCCGCTGGCTGCTGGAAGGCTTTTGGTACCTGAAAGGCCGGAGGCCGAAAGAATAAATGAGTTTTTAGTGGCAGTTGTTTGTAATGTCAGAATACAATAATAGCACAGTCAGAATACAATATTAGCACGGTTAATGACGACGACGACGGTCTAAACCGTCTTGCTTCCACAGCACTACACAAACCAACTGAACAAAAGGGAAAAAAGGCAACGGTTATATTACTAACACATATGGAATATTGCTACTTGTTACGTGGCCTGGCCAATTGATGGCCAATTTCCGCTAGGTAGTGCAGCGAATTGGACCCGCTCCCATTCCTCCTATTGAAGTAGTACAGTATTAGATTCTATTCGTCATTGTTGAGAAAAATCAACTATGTTGTATATTTGTGACTGTAAAGTGGGGTGATTGGGCGGGTTTTCTGTCGTCTCCTATTTTTTTCGCTTCCCGCAACCTTCGCCTCTAGTCGTTATCCTACCTCATGAATCTCTCTACCTCTATCTTACCAGAACCTAGCACACGCATCGCTATTTATACTGTATCACGAAGTGTTCACACGAAGTTACAAAAAAATAACTTTTATTAGGTGAAGATTGTTCTCTACAACAGTGATGGAAACGTAAACACTCGGATCTCATTCTGGGGTGCTGGACGTACAAAAAGTAACTTCTTCCTAAAAGATCATATGATTAGTGGTGAATCCTCTATTACCAACGTTGGTCCAACTTATAGTGTCGGATATTTCTTTTCAATAATTGGTGAAACACTTTGGGGGTAAGTGGTGGGTAATTGTATTGTAGATAATGTATAAGTTAAGAAACCTACAGTAAAACCCTCTGATATTGTTTTTTTTTTTTTATATTATTTCGTTTTTTTTATTATAAACAAAGCTTTTTGTTTTCAGACATATCTGACATTAAGCCTGTAAAATAAAATATCCCTGAATAGTTATAAGACAATAATCAAAAAGATAAAGTTAACAAATGCCATCAACCCGCAACAATATTTTAAACCATTTCAACCATTCAATCAGACACAGAAACACAGTACTTACATTATAATGCAGTACTTATCCAACCCGGCCTAAGCCTATCATGCTCAGTACTTGACACAATGAACCCGGTCCTAAGATTTGGTGTCCTCAGCAGTTAGAGCCCAGCATGGACTAAATAGAGGAGTACTGGAACTACTGCTGCTCTAAATAATCGGACCTTAAGTTTCCGATTAATTCTAGGTGACTTCCAAATCCTGGAAAGCCTATTCAAGGCTGCCCATGCCTTTTCCTTACGTATTCGAAGGTCCTCACCTGACTTCCGGATCCATGATCCCAGGTAACAGAAGTCGTCCACATGCTCAAGCATACCATCCTTTGAGCTTATGCTCATCCGATCAGAGACTTGCTGAGGATTATCAAAGTTAAATGTCAAAACTTTGGTCTTTTTGGAGTTAATAAAAAGACCAGTACCTTGGATCATGGATAGAGAGTAGCAAAAAGGACATAGAAGTTAGGAAAGCAAAGGCTTGGGTAGCTCTATCAAAAATGGATACCATCTGGAAATCAGATCTCTCCAGGCACCTGACCTGAAGTCTAAGTTCTTTTAAGCCACAGTGGAAAGTGTATTTTAATACGGGGGTGAGACCTGGACACTGACTAAATCACTTGAACAACGAATTAATGGTTGCTACACAAGACTACTAAGGGCAGCCCTAAACATCAGCTGGAGACAACACATGACAAACACCGAGCTTTATGGTACAATACCACCTGTATCAACCACCAGCCGTGAACGCAGATTAAGATTCAGTGGGCACTGCTGCAAAAGTAAAGACGAGGTCATACCAGAACTACTTCTCTGGCAACCAACTCATGGAAAGCGTAGTTGTGGACGACTGGCCAAACATATATAGATCAACTTGAAAGGGATACGGAAAAGGGAAAGGGAAACGAAATTGCGACAACTATGGAGAATCTGGAAGCCTGAGAGGATCTCATTTCCACTGCCCGAGTTCATTCGACCTAGTAGTAGTAGTAGTAGTAAAAAGACCAACACTAGAAGCAGCCTGTTCTAATGAGCTGAGGAGCCGTTGGGCTCCCTCTAGTATTTCTGAGAGTACTCCTAACTCATCAGCAAAGTCTAGATCAGTTAGGTACTTGGCAGGATTTCCTCGACTTCTGGAGCCAGTAGGCCTTGAAGAAGTCAACAAAGATAACAGCCAGATGCCTGTCTTTTTTTTGACTCTTCAATTATCCTTCTAAGTGCCAAAATGGGCTCCATGGTACCACGACCTTTATGGAACCCATTCTGATTCCCACGGAGCAGTCTCTCAATGGATCCCTGGTGCGATTTAATATAATTCTATTGTATACCTTTGCAGCAATCGAGATTAATGAGATTCTCCGACAACCATAGAATGTTAGGTTGCCCTTCTTGGGAACTGGCACGAACTTATCTGTATTCATTTCTTGGGGGACTCTTGTTGTTCTGTACATGTCTAATATGATGGGATAGGTAAGCTTTAAACACTCAGGTATTTTAAAGACCTCAGCGAGGACACCTTCTACTCTACTGGGACGATTGGTCTTAATGCTCTTTGCAGCAGCCTTAACTTCTGCAAAGGAGATATCACCAATGGGAATATATGGGAGTACAGACTCAAACACTTTAAAGTTATCCAGTAAGCAAGTAGATTGATTTCCATGCCTGGGATGCCTGCTGTTGTCAGCATCATTGGTGCTGACTGCCTCAGAGGCAAGAACCTCATACATGTTACTCAGCTGTAGTGTGAAGCTGGATATTAGACTTGGCTGTTACAACAGAGAGGACCATTCATGCCACGGCAAAGCAGATTTCGTTGTTCTGCTAGCACGCAGACTAAGTCTTACCTTGGCCACAATAAGGCGGTGATCACTGGAGAAGTGTCGAAGTGTAAATGCATTACAGTCTTGTATAGAGCTCCTGTATTTCCTACGAAACAGAATATGGTCTATCTGGGACTTGTGACCACTGGGTCCACTATGAGTCCATAGCTTTCCAGTTCGTATCTTGAAATGGGATCCAGCCGAAAACAATCCATTTCCAGAGATAAAATCATGAAGATGGATGGAATTTCGGTTAACACTATTGCTATAGACCCAGGGCGATGCAGGTGATTGATGCAGACTTGCATTAAAGTCTCCCAGGAATGTTAAGAATGCATGCTGATCCACTCCATCAGTAGCTGCTTGTAGATTGTGGTAGAAATTTTCCACCTCCTCTACAGGGGCAACACTAGTTGGAGACTAGCACACAATCAGAACCACCTTAGGAAACTTCTTAGCGAGTCTTCCAGAAGATGAGAAGTGGCAACGGATGATGCAGTTAATGATTTGATCTATTTTGTCCAACGCTGCATGTGCAGTTGGGTCCATCAACTGACCAATTCCACCATTGCCACTATCATCTGCTTATGCGAGAGCAAGTCATCAACCGCCCCCCATGTCCATAATCAGAACCTCATCAGTCTGCCCAGTCTGCATTCAGTGCTCTTGAATTCTCACTGCGCTAAGAGAAAGCTTATCTGCCAAGGCAGTCAGCTCACCTTATTGCATTGGGGACCCGAGTGTTAGGGTATAAACTGAGGCTAGTCTAGTGACTTGCCTCAGATATACCAATGGCCGGGTGGAACATGAGAGTAGCCTCCAATTCCAGAATCCCTCTCCCCCTCACAATCCGGCCTCCCTGGTGACCCAGGGTTTGGGCCAGAAAGGTCATCAGGAAAGGGACTCAAAGAATTGTTGGCTGCTCTCTCTCCAGTAGGGGATGACACAGGCAGCCGGTCAGGAGTTAACTGACGCCTGTGAGGCCGATTGTGTCCGGTAATTCCACTGGCCTCTAGTGGCCGGACCTCCGCATTACTAATGTAATCCATAGTGGGGGTTGGGGGGTGCTTTTTTTGCCGAGTCAGCTCTCGGGGCAAATACCACACCCTGGTGTGCCATTCCTCAGGGTGGGTGACGCAAGGGAGTCAGATATGAGGCCTATCACCCATATCTACTCTGGCGCACATGACCCACCATTGGCTGTTGCAGCTCATCTGCTGGGTCATGCCCTGTACCCTTGCTGCCAGGTGCAGGTCGCAGTGGAGTGCTCTCAGAGTGGACATGAGAACACTCTACTCCTGACCAGCCATTGGTAGATCACCATCTGCCTGGTCAGGCCATATACCCCTGCAGCCAAGTATACGGGTCCTTAATCCAGGACCAAGGGCGTCCTTATCCCAGAACGGAGGGGGTCCTCGTTACAGGACCAGATTTGCCCTAGTAAGAGGGTCTATGCAGCTACAGGTGGCACCTCCTTTATGCTGCATGGAGGTGGCAAGTTATCTTGATCAATGACCTAGAATACCTGACCTGACCTGATAAGTCATATAGTTGGGGGGGGGGGGGGGGGGTGGGGGGTGGTTGGTCCCAAGTCTTAAACCCTTAACCTTATGCACCAAATTATCATTTCATATATTTGAACATCTGCTCAGCCTATTTGCCATGGTAACTTGATTTTCTAATTGACCTCGATCGCATCGGCTATGGCCCTTAAGGGGGGGGGGGGGTACACCCCCCTATGGACCTTTTTTGCAAATGGCTATAATTTCTACTTGTGTGTAATTTTGTATATTTTATACCTTTCGGGGGATTAACATATGGCCAAAGATTGGGTTCAAAAAAAAAATTTTCAAATTTGCATAGCCCTCTAGCGGCCACCAGCGAAATTGTTAATTTCACTAAAAACACTACTAGTCTCACAATTTTGGGCGAAAATTTTCGAAACTTGGTTTTTCTGAATCAGCATCCTCGGCTCCACAAAACTTATCGGTTACATTTTTTATTTAGGTCTTAAATATTTTTTAAATATTATTAACTAATATTAATTATTACTTAATAGATATTAACTGATTTCAAGAAATTAATATGGCACAATTCAAAATTCTAACCGATAACTTTTGATCAAATCCCGAAAAGAAATCAAATAAAAAAAAAATTTCGAAAATTGGTTAAGAAATGGCTGAGTAGTAGTATTTTGAATGTGAAAAATACAATTCCGAGATAAACGCATTTAAAGTTTAAGAACAATATATTTCAAATGTTCCCGCTATTTTCAGTACTG